>JAPQRP010050571.1:0-10148 GCA_037367295.1 Apogon hyalosoma
AAAGCTGGAAAATTGCCAGGTACCAAAATAAACCCAGTTTCATGGAAAGACCCAAATACAAACAAAACAACTGTATGGAAACACACCCACAGCTCACCAATAGCCAACCATTCTCATAGTTTCAGTACCTACTTTCTGTATTGTGTGGTTAGAGGGAAATCTCTGTATTTTATTGTCTTTAACATCTGGAGTTAACATGTAAATGTGGGAAGAAGAACAAGAAAGAATGACAAGCAGGAAAAAGGGTCTGTGTTAAATATTCCAGTCAGCTGTTGAACAGACCAAGATGGTGCCCTGCATCGATGGCCTCTGAGGAGAAAACAAACTACTTACCCAGACCATTCTCACAGTCTGTGAATTCCATGGAATGAACAGCTCGGTCTACTCCGTATGGACCCATGAGTGTCCTGGTTAGAGACAGCAGGAAGAGGGAGAGGCAGACAGAAAACAAGACAAAGTCAAAATATGACACAGGTCACTTTCTGACACAGTAAGTTCAGAAACCTCAGCAATGACAACCCCCAGGGCAAAGAAAGGAAGCTAATATCAAAGTAGTGGCTTTTCCATTGGACATCTGTGCAAAACTTTACTGATATTTACTAAATGTTGAAAAAACAGAAGTGCGTAATGTCGGTTTTTCCATTAAATCACAATGATGATGATTTGTTTATTTCTTATCGTGAGATGACACAAGAAGTCATTCCATAAACATGGCGACAAATGTAAATATCGTGTTGATTTACAGATATATTCATTATTATTATATATTACCCCTCTATCCCGTACTAAATTTTAAAAAATGATTGGATTTCCTGGTGTGTCCACTCATACTGCACCATGTTTCTTTTAAAACTCTTCCTATTGTAACATCGTCAACATCCGTTTTTTTTTTAAATTCATGTAACTCTGGTTGCACAAAAAGGTCTTTCCATTTCAGTTTTGTGAAATATACCAATTGCACTACGCAAAAAAAAACAAAAAAAAAAAACACTTCTTGCCAGCACAAAAACTTTTAATTGAAAAACGAGAGTTTTGGAGAAATTGTCATTTTTCCATTAGGTACATTTTTATGTGCAAGTTATATTCACACAATTTGAGGGTCAATGGAAAAACGACTAGTGACCAGCAAATATGCACAGTAGATGATGTACCTGTAGAAGAGCTCGACTCATAGTGAGATGATCTGACTTTTAACAGAAATTATAAATTAATTTTAACTTCAGGACACAGAGGGTTAATACTTGAAAAACATCCTTATGTCTTTAGGTTTAAAAGCTGAGAAACTAGGCAGTTCTTTCTAATTTGACAATCAATGAAAGACAGAACCAAATCTGAACAAAGTAAAAGAAGTTAAAATCGGAAATGACACTGAGTGTAGCTGTTGCAATGTGATGAATAAGCTTTAATAATTTTAATACAGATAAAAGACAATATTGAAAGTATCGTAAAAGTGTTGGAAAAAATGGTTTATGTAGCCATTTACTGAATATATCTGATATATTTTAAACATTATCCTCATATGTCAGCAGAAATGCAGAATATAGAGACCAGCTTTTATGAAATCTCTACAAAACCCATAACAAAAGCCATTGGTGATGTTGTGACGTAACCTGATATTATATCACGAAATATAATATAATTTTTTTTTTCTTAGCTTTTCCCTCAACCCATGGAGCAGTTTTTATGACTGCAGGACATACCTTTTTGCTATATGCAGTGCAAAAAGTAATTTTCAACAAAGGTAAATTTACATATTTTGAGGATATTAATCTGTATTTGTTCTAGTTTTAAGTGCTGATCTTGGCAGTGTAAGAATCTCAACCTTGTTTTTAGTACATACCTATATCTTCCCTTTTCTAGGTCAGAATTTGCAGCTTATTTTGAGCACAAATGATCTAGAAATGAGCTCTAATAATGTGCAACATGAGCAACCAATGCTTTGCCACACATGCAACCAATGTTTTCTCCTTATTCTGAGCAATAATCTTTCTTAATTCAAGGGCAATGCATTTTTTCTATATTCCGAGACACAGTGACAAAGCAATGTCAAACATCTTTACTGATGAGCATTGCAAAGATTTGTGTTGTTCCAACACAAGTTTTCGCAGACAAAAATTTGAATAAATATAGCCACTAAAGCAGCAACAAACAGGTCCAACTACCAATGACACTTCTCTCTCTCTGTGGTATTTGTTGACAGTATCTGCCATCCTACTGACAGATAAAAATATGGCCCACACCTCTGGATCCAACAGTGGAAGAGACTGTGACTCCTTGTACCATGTGAACATAAAAGGATCCAACACAACCCCAAGTACTGCAGTGAAAAGGAATCTGTTCATGTGTATGTCCTTTGCCGCAACCTCATACCACAACAAATCAAAAATAGTTCCACAGCACAGGCAGCATCTTCCTGTGACCACTTTCATTCATATATACAGTATATACACTGCAAAAAGGGGTGTCTAAAAACAAGATAAAAAACACTAAATCTGAGGAAAGAGGGACTCAAAACAAGTGAAATATCTGTCCATGCTGCAAGAGAATTCCACTTAGACAACATTCCTTGAATTAACCCATGAAGACCCAAACATCCATCACCTACCGAAACCATCTACTGATTTAAACTGTTTAATACCTGTTGATCAAATAATTCTATCAATCCATGTCAATAATTGGTGTAAAATACAGTTCTTCATCTTTTCATGGTCATCAGATATGACCTATTGGATGTTCAGAAGCTCCAAAGTTACTGTGGAAACACCATCATCCTCTACAACATTGATTCACCAGTAAAACCCATGGAGTTGGATCAATGACAGTGGATGGACACACTGGGTTTATGTTCAGTTAATGAGAGATTCTACAGAAAAAGACGTTTTTTTCTGCAGTTTTCTCTATTTTAGATTTAATAACCCTCAACTTTAATCTGAGCTTTAATGAACATCTACATGATCTGTGAATTAAATACAGGAAAATACATGATTTATACTCATAAAACACATAATGCAGAGGATAATATTATAAATAAATGGTGATAAATCACTTAAGAAAGGTTAGATGTAGATAAACTTTCATTTGGGAACTGACATAAAAGTAGCACTGGGTCTTTATGGGTTAAGATTGTTAAATCTAGAAATAAGCATGTCTACAGATGTATGGACACTTAAAATAAGAAATTATCTCTTAAAACAAGAAAAATTATCCAACACTTCTAAATCTAAGTTGTTTTTTTCTTTATCTTGGTAAAAATCCAATAATTTGCAGTGTATATATACAATACATAGATTTACATAAATACAAAACATGTTACCAAAAATCCAAACAAATCAGCTGTTTTTATTCTGAAAAAATAAATGAATAAACAAAAATACATCATGCTTTGCTCCAGATACTAAAAAAAGACCACAGTAGCAAAAGAAGAAGTACTGAATTAAGTGGAAAAAGTGCAAAAATGTATCTAATGTATAACAGCATAAAGTCAGCTTTCGAAGGACATTTTGGAAATTTAACTAAGCCTTAAATAAGTTTTCAATGTCAGCAACTTGAAATATTAGAACACTTTTTCTCCATGATCCTTCTCAGCTGACTTTGTGTTTGGTCATATTCCATCATTTACAACACTTCGGTTTTGTTACCTCATGCTGTTTTCATCTTGTTATGTCTTGGGCAGCCATGTTAACTCTTAAAACAAGAAAAATTATCTAACACTTCTAAATCTAAGTTGTTTTTTTTTTTTTTGTTTTTTTTATCTTGGTAAGATCTAAACAATTTGCAGTGCAGGGTTCGGACTGCTTGTCCCCATACAGACAGTATTAGTCAACACCTACAACACCTTCTGTGTTTAATAAAAAACAGTTTAATGAATGCATACTGTTCATATTCTTCTGTTTTAAGCCTGTCCCTGTCCTTAAAATACTTTCCTAAACTTACAAAGATATCTAGGTCATTCTGCCTCATTCTTAAGATTGTACAAAGAATGAACATTGTTTTCTTTTAGCGATACCAGCGGGAGCGTCAGGTTGTCCTGATAAACCGTCAAAAGCTGAAATATTGATTAGGTTTCTTGTACTCCGGATGGCAGGCAGTCAGAAGTGTCTGTGTTCTGCTGCTGTTGAGAAGATGCTGATCGTATTCACTAAAAATGACTCCTGATCTCACAAACTCAGGGACAAAATGCTGGCTATGATATCTATTGATGAATACCTGGCTAGTTCAGTGTTTTTACAACATAAGTTAACCCATAAAGACCCAGAAATCCACCATCAACCAAAAGCATCTGCTGATCTAAACTGTTGATCCACTAATTCTATCAATACATGTCAATAATTGGTGTAAAATACAGTTCTTCATCTTTTCATGGTCGTCCATGGACCCATTTGGATGTTCAGAGGTTCCGTAGTTACCGTGGAAACACCGTAATCCTCTACAACATTGATTCACCAGTAAAACCCATGGAGTTGGATCAATGACAGTGGATGGACACACTGGGTTTATGTTCAGTTAATGATAGATTTTACCTAAAAAGATGTTTTTTCTTCTTTTTTTTTTTCCTGTTTTGATACAATAACCTTTGCCTTTACTCTGAGCTTTTACGAACATCTTCATGATCAGTCAATTAAACAGGGCAAAAATAGAGGATTTTAACTGAAAAAGAAAATACAAAATTCAGAGGATAATATAATAAATGGTGATAAATCACGTAGGAAAGGTTAAATAGAGAGAAAAATTCACTTGGGAACTGACACAAAAGTCACTCTGGGTCCTTTTGGGTTAAAGTACAGTGCACTGTAAGCCAATGGATGATATTTATTTACTACTCGAGCCAGTGTCAGATGGATTAAGACTCTGAAAAATTAGGAAAAACCTGAGTGGTCACTTGTGCCACACTGTTACGTAAGACTACAAACATTTCTGCCAACTTCATCTACTGAAGATTACAGTGTGTGAGAGCTCACAGAGATGCTTTTGAGTGACTGAAAACTGTGTCTCACTACACTGTGACTCAACTAGTTTGTCTTATATTTGAAACTTCACCTCTTAAAATATGTACACACTGATCGTGGAACAGAGCTGCACTGTCCAGGCCCCTTGAAAGTCACATCTAAAAAAATGAATGCAGAACCACAACTGTCACAGCATAGACTTGAAATTATGCCATTTGTCTTTTTCAGGTCCAGCTTAAGTTTAAACTAAGTACAAAGTCCAAAAACCCATGACTGTCAAGTAAAAATGAATGATCCTTCCATCTTACTTCAATGGCAGTATCTGTTTTTCTTGAATAAAGGGTTTGCACTGATATATCATTTTATTTCCAGAACACTTCTCCTTACCCCGGACTGAGAAACAACAGCTTTTTGCATATTAAACAAACTGTGAAACTGACTAATAAACAAAACACATAACCTGTTATTGCCATGTTATTACTCTGTTTTTGTTGTCACCGAACAATGGTGGGTTATGAGGAGATACTGGGGACATGGACAAAACATTTTGAATAATACTGTTTACCAAATGCTGGTGAAGAATAAACATAATACATTGCTCAAACTGGGATTGGGCCAGTCCAAATTTTTACCCCGCCCCCCCAAGGGGAGGCAAGGGGTATTGTTTTTGGTTCGGTTTGTTTCTTTCTTTGTTTGTTAACACTTTAGCAGCAAAACTATTGGGTGAATTCATACCAAATTGGGTTGATAGATTGCCAGTGACCCGGAACAGATGTGATAACATTTTGGGAAAAGTAGGACTCAGTTCAAATGTTTTTAGGAATTTTTAAAATCTTTTTTTTTTCTTCCCATTTACTTATAATGGCCAAAATTTGTCTAGGCTGACATCAGCACATGCAGACATGACAACATCAGCTGGATGGATGCCAAAATAAGCTACAACACAAACGGGGGGGGCGGGGTTTGTCGTGCCTGGCACCACTTGTTTCAGTCTGGTTTGATATGAAGCCATACACCGGTATAGAAAATTTGACTGCTATGGCTACTAAAAGCCATGACTGAGACTGTAGCAATACTTAATGATGGTAAGAAGCAGCACTATCTTCAACGCTGCCGATATAAGACTGGCAATGCACGATTAAAGTAGGATCCTAATCGGATTTACCAAGACACAAGTCCTACATTATTTAAATGTTGTTTCATCAGTGTTCTTCATCTCCTGTTTTTAATCAGCTTCTCATCAGACATGGTGTGATATTGGTGTAGTACTAGTCTTTTCTGTCTCTTCTCATGGTATCTCAAAAATCACATGGAACTTTCTAGTAAACGAATACAGCACACACTATGTGCATCTCCCCCATCCCTCTGCTGAAATGTGATCCTCCCTCATGGACTTCAGCTCAGCAAGAACTCACTTATGGTTTGCCACTACCCCACTACCAGATGCATTAGACTGGGCATGTGTCATGTATTATATAACAATATGGTAACATTATGTTCATAATATTGACACATTGTTTATTGCTGGTGTGAAACAATTCAGATTTAGTGTGATGATACTGTCACCATCAGGTTACTTATTTAGAACACTTTTTAATTTGTCGTAATGACAAATGTTACTTCAGCAGGTTTGAATAAATCAAACTGGTTTAAGTCCTAGACCAGAGCAGACCAGACCAGTTACCCAACTGAAGTTCAAACTATTGCATACATAATTAGAAAGATTAAAAAAAATTACACTCCTGAAACCACTTACTCAGCTGAAAATAATACAATTTATCAAATTTTCAATAGATAAGTTAAAAAACATTAACAGAATATTAGCTAAAAAGTATCTGACTCTGGATTTTGAGGTTAGTTAATAAATATGAATGTTGCCTGTTAGCTGTTAACTTATTAGTATTAAGCTAATGACTAATACTGCACAATCCTTTTATCAGTAGTTAAGTAAAATAACTAACTGATAAATGTCCCACTGACATGAGGTGCTGTGCCAAATATACTGATATGAGATACTGTTTGCCATTAGGTTATGACCCATAAGCTCAGTAAGAAAGTGTTAGATTTATATGAATATATAAAAGTAATTTACAGCTGGATGATAGACCAAGGAGGTGTGTTCCTGTGTAATCAATCTCACAACAGCTCACTCCCAGTTTAGATGTGAATTTTTAAAAGCAGCAGAATCCACAGTGCATGTGTTTTATAGTAGATTTTGCTCTAGATGGAAATGTAATGTAATGACCTGAGGTCGGCTGAACTGGTTTCTAGATGTTGGGTTTGCCTTTTACAAACATACTTTCACACACTTTTCATCCTGATGGGTCAGCTGTTGATCTGAGAGGTGAGATTCTGTCCCACATTTCACCATGGTTCTTGATACAACAATTGTCAGCTGTACCATGCCCTTAGAGGCATGTCCGAAATAAAGGCGTCTGGGCATCTTCCATAAATTTAATACAGTGGTAATCACAAGTATATATCATGAATTCCATGGCCATGTAGAAGAACACTAATATAGAGATGCTGAACCAAACAGGAACAATTATTTACGGTCATTGTTTTAATTCACAGAAATGTAAGTATCTGAGAAAAATCAAGGTGCACAGAGCCATACTGAACCTAACTGCATAAATATCCCATAAAGTGTGTTTCAAACCTAAGAAAATGACTGCACTGTGCACCAAAGGCCTTAAATAAAACACAGCCTGGTCACCAGCGAGGGTCTTTCTGAGGACACGCCGTCCACTCACTCAGCTAAATGAAATGATTTGCAGATAATCACTAACAACAGCCAAGACTTACTCATTAATTCTGTTGGAAATGTTTTGTCCTGGGTCTGAAAACCAGATTCTCCTTCTAGCCCTTCTAGTTCCCGAACAAAGTGGACTGGCATATTGTTACATAACAGATGTGTGTAACTAATCAACGTTGGACATGCTGGCCAAGAATAGGTTCAGTACTCACATGCATAAAATCATATATTTACAGCTTTCATTTGGTTTTTACATATACAATATGGCATTTTTACATATACAGTTATTTATGTATTGTGTAAAAAATCAGTAGTGTTGTAAATATATGTTGGTAGCTTTTTTAAACGTATTGGCAAAAATCTGAAAAAACAATGGACATGAATTAAGAACAGTCAAGCATACGCGAAAAAAGAAAAAGTTTGACTAAGAAAAAAAGCATTTTAGAGTTTCACATATATAACAATATATCACTATCTACAGAAACGGCCATCAAAACAGGCTTCAATGACTCAGTTAATGATATTCAACCAGTAGTGAAACATGTTTGAATAATATATGACTTAAAATAATGTTATGTGTCACTGAATACAGGATTTGCACTGATGTACACAAGGCAAAGCAGCCATAATATCATCATCATTTATTTGACTGTTGAGTTTATTTGACTGTTGTTTGTTTTCATATCCAACTAATTCTGTAAAGCCCTGTGCGACAACCTTGTTATGATACAGGGCTCTACAAATAAAACTGAACTGAAATTGACTCATCAGTCAGAATATGATGGCAATTAATGTTGTGTGGGATTGTGGGAAGATGAGGATATATGGCTACTAGCGCGATGACCCGTGGGGATCTAGATATGGTAGTTTTTATGCTGTTGTGTATTTGTGCATGCTGTACTGCATTTGTCCAGTAGTGACCGCCAACGTGTTCTGGCCATAACAGCGTGATTGTAAAGCTACTGTATTCCAAAATTACTAATATCTCCCAAAATACTGGTCCTATCAACTTGCTGTTTTTGTTAGTCTGCTCTTTGACCAAAAATACATAAGTATGACAAACTGCAGCAGTCAGCTCTTTCCAGAATTTGTGTGAATCCCCAGACACACACACACACACGCACACATACACACACACACACACACACACACAGAGACCACTTGGCTTTTATAATATAGATACAATTAAGCAGTTTAATCATCAGTTCTTTTAATATTTAAATACCTTAAACTGAGAGATGGTGCATATACCAAGCTGATCCTTCTGATAATTTCATATACCATTTACCATTCATTAATTTAACATTAATTCAACATTATTCATGTCTCACAAAGATGACTGTTTTGACAGTCTTCACACCAGCCAAACTGCACTGATCATTTGTAAATCACACATTTTTTTTGGAACAAATTCTCATTTACATTCATCCAAATGACCCAGGTGCAATGCTGATTATTATCTGCAGTCAGTGCAATTTACAGTGAATTCCTTTGCAGGATTACACTGCTTTTTTGTCTGCTTTATTTGAGGAAAATAATCAATATGTATGATTCTGAAGTGGAAAAACAATGTAAAAGATAAAAATTTAATAAAAGATGCAATGATTCAAAAATGTCATAAACGACCAAAATGTTCAGGACACAATGAGCTAGATGTAAAGGGTGCAACATGATGAAAATGGGATGAAGAAACAACAAATAGAAAACATCTCAAATGACATAAAATAAGTAACCAAACAAAAATACACCTGTAGTCTCTGTTTTTAGATGTAACTTACTGTTTTGTTAATTTTATTAATGATATTCTGATTTAATATTGTGAGTATCAACTGAGTTCTGACTCAACAGGATGAAAAAATAGAGTTGAAACAATTATTGAATTGATAAAATGTTTTAATTACAATTTTCTGATTGAAGCTTTGTTTCATTAATTACACTGCTGCTAAACATTTGTTTCAAAGTTGTTCCATCTTAAGTTGTTGGTAAGTTGGATCCAAATGTGTTGAAGACTGCAGTGCACATATTATGGTAGATGTAATTTGACTTGTTTGTTGTTATTTATATCTATAGATATTTCTACCATTTTATTTTATTTTTTTATTTCTATATATCTATGGATATTTTTGGTTGTTGTTTCAGCTGATTCTGGAATAAAGAACAAGTTGTCATTTTCAGACATGTTTTTCCCTTGCCTGTTCAAATTATCATTTAACCCATAAAAACCCAAACATCCACCATCTACCAAACTCATCTACTGATATAAACTGTTTAATCCCTGTTGATCCACTGATCCATGTAAATAATTGGTGGAAAATGCAGTTTTTCATCTTTTCATGGTCATGAGATATGACCCATTTGGGTGTTCAGAGACTCTAGTTACCATGGAAACACCGTCATCTTCTACAACATTGATTCACCAGTAAAACCCATGGAGTTGGATCAATGAC
>JAPQRP010050572.1:0-10142 GCA_037367295.1 Apogon hyalosoma
GGGCTAAGGTATCAGGCTCAAGTGTCGTCCGAGCTGACTGTTTTGTTTCGCTTAATGCGCCTTATAATCCGGTGCACTTTATAGTCCGAAAAATACGGTAAATTTCATTACTATAAAACCAAAGAAGAAGTCCTGCACAAAGCCTGGGAAAAAAAGGAGATACTGCTCAATGATCAAAGGATTTAATTTGATCATGATTATCCAGCCGCAGTATTAAGCAAGTGAAAAGAATATAATGAAGTAAAACGAGTGTTGAAAGAGAAGAGGATCTGATTCCAGACCCCATACATGGCCAGACTACGTGTTTTTTATGAAGAAGGAACTCTGCTTTATCACACGATCAGTGAAGCTACGAAAGACATGAAGGAATGAGGGTTCCCAGTGAAGGTGGTCGCACCACCAGAGGATCCAGTAGAGCTACTGAAGCAGCAGGCGTGGCACATGGCAGGAGCAGGACAAGAGCACGACGGAGGACTGTCCAACAGGAAAACAGCCATCAGAGACAAGCTGCAGGTTTACAGAAGACAGTCCCCCAATAAAACCTGAACAATATGATGATGTGTAACCCAAAATACACTCATAAAACAAGAGAAGTAAATAATGACATAAATATTATTTGATCTGATATATTTTTTCATTCTCATTTCTGAAAATTGGGAAAAAACAATGCTTCTCTCTTTGTTTTGAAAGAGACATAAATACAAGTCAGAAACTGAACATGCAAAAAATGTTTTTTCTTTTCCTTAGTATGAACATTTGCTTTCAAAAGACTGAGCTGCTGTGGAGGGCCCTTTTCTCACGGACGTTTAGAGAGGCTTACCCTCCAAAGCCAGACACTCTGTCTGGCCAGTTAAATGGTCAATTCACAGAAACCTTTACTTTGGAGTCTACAGTGCTAATGAATGTTTATAATGTTTTCAGTTTGTGCTATTTCTATTGTGTTCTACCAGAGAGACAATTCACAGCAGACTTATTTGAGTAGACAGAATTTTTCTTACTAAAAAATGACACATGAGAAAATTAGAATAATTTCCTTCAATCTAAACGGTATACTCAGCCTAATAAAATGATCTAAAATCCTTTCTAAAATGAAAAAAGAAAACACACATATTGCATACCTACAAGAAACACATCTGAGTGATGTTGAACATAGGAAAAATTATGAAGAATGGGTTATACAAAACACTATTTCTCTTCATACCAGCCTAAACATAAAAGAGGAGTTGCTATCCTGATCTCCAATAAGATCGCTTTTGAACAGATGTATGAACAAAAAGACAGAGGGTAGATTCATTCTGATAAAAGGAACACTAAATGGGACTGATTTCACCGTGATTAATGTTTACCCTTTACCATGTAGTGAACTTGAGTTTTTTAAAAAAAATAATAGATCTAATTATAAATCAAACAAGAGGGATCCTTATATGTGGAGGAGACTTAAACATTCATTTACAACCCAAACTTGATGTCTCAAATAAAAAACATGGCACCAAGAAAATAAGTAAAAAATTTGGTGAAATAATGAAAGATATAGGCCTAATAGACATTTAGAGAGAAATGAAGCCCAAAACAAGAAAATATATGTATTATTCTAACCCACATTCAGTCTATACAAGAAAATAGTATTTCATCATCTTTGATAAGGATAGATCAAGGATTAGTGACTCAGAAAAAGGATCAATAGACTTAAGTGATCATGTGCCGATATATATTACAGTTGATCTAGAAAACATTAGAACACAACATGGAGATTCAATTCAAGCCTACTCAATGACCCTAAATTCAAAAAAGAAATGAGTAATGAAATTCAGATGTACATAAAAGAGAATAACAATGAAGAAACCTCACCACCCATATTATGGGATGCAGAAAAAGTCATCTTAAGAGGGAAAATTATTGCAGCAGCATCACATAAAAAAAAAAAGCTTCGCCAAAGAAAATTACTTGAATTACAAAATGAATTAAAGCAACTTGAAAACAGTCATTTGCAGGATCAAAAGTCAGAGACACTGAAAAAATTAAAGAAAGCTAGAAAAGAAATAAAAACGATATATACACAGGAAATGGAAAAATTGTGATGTTTACAAAACAACAATATAATGAAAATGGCTCTAATTTCTCAAAACTACTGGTTTGGAAGCTGAAAAAACAACAAGCAGACAATGCAATATTGAAAATACGAGATCCTCCAAAAAAAAAAACAATTGAAATTAAAACCGCAAGCGGTGTTAAGGCCCTCACCCCCCACGTGCAACTGCCTCCCCACGCAACTTCTGAGGCCACCTGACAGCGAGAGGACACTGTATTGTGGGCTCGATCTCACATTCAGTGAGATAAACACACTTTATACTTCTGAAAATGGCTGCTTCGTTATAAGGTCATCACAGCCACGGCCAACATTTGATCAGAAATGTAGGTGATAACTTTTGATCACATGTGTGTAGGTGATTTTCACCAAGTTTGGTGTAAATTGGATGTAAACCCTAGGAGGAGATAGTGAAAGTATGAGGAATAGGATTTTATAGGTCCACACTTCCACCCATTATGGCCAACTTCCTGTTGGGTTTAGGGCGGGGCCATAATGTAATTTTTTACGTGTCCTACCATGGCCTATGTCTGTACCAAGTTTCTTGTTTGTACATAGAAAACAGTTTGGGGTGGGCTCCCATTCACGTAATGTATTTTCATATTTTGAGGGGGTGGGGCTGAGTCATTTTTCAGTATTTGGAAAATTCTTCTCCCTGGAAAAATCTACTTTTACTGTTTGTAATTTTTAGTCTTTGTACCAGTAATGTAACACTAAGAGTTTTTCATCAATTGTGTTGTTGTGGCAAAACCCCATTCATTTCTTTGGCACAGTTTTGGTGTTGTCAAAGAAACACAATTGTAAATAGGGGGGTGTCATCAATGGCTTTTCGGTTCAGTTTGGCATGAGGGATGTGTGTCAAATTTTCTATGACTGTGTTGAAAGAAAAAAATTGCTTCCTATCAAAAACTGTAGGGGGCATCAGAGAGCCATTATATGATTGAACTATACGAGTTACATATCATCATGTTCACAGTGTCATTCCACACAAATGTTACATTGGGTCAAACTCAATCCGACAGTGTATGTGTGAGATACACATAGTTTTATACTTCTGAAAATGGCCGCTTAGTTGTGAGGTCATCACAGCCATGCCCAACATTTGATCAAAAATGTAATTGATAACTTTTGATCGCACATGTGTGTAGGTGATTTTCACCAAGTTTGGTGTAAATTGGATGTAAACCCTAGGAGATCATGTTGAAAGTATGAGGGGTGGGATTTTAAAGGTTGACACTTTCATCCAATATAGCTGACTTCCTGTTGGGTTTAGGGTGGGGTCATAATGTAATTTTTTACTTGTCGTACCATTGGTGACATCTGTACCACATTTCATGTTTGTGTGTGGACAACAGGTTGGGGTGGACTCCCACCTGCGTAATCTATTATCATATTTTGAGGGGTGGGGCCGAGTCATTTTTCAATATTTTGAAAACACTTCTTCCTGGTTTAATCTCCTTTTCCACAGTGTAATTTTCAGTCTGTGTACCATTAGTGTAACAGTAGGAGTTTTTCATCAGTTGTGTCATTGTGGCAAAACCCCATTCATTTATATGGCACAGTTTTGCTGTTGTTATGGCAACACGATTGTAAATAGGGGTGTGTCCTCTTTGGCTTTTTGGTTCAGTTTGTCATGTGGACACCGTATCGTGGGCTGAATCAGACATTCTGCGAGATATGCACACTTTCACATAAATACATAGGGGGTGCTATAGTGTGAATTTTTTTGATTTCGTCAGATGAATGGGTGTAGGCCTTTGAGATTGACAAGTGATTCAAATTTGAGCCAAATTGGTGTTCATATGTCTGAACTGAAGCAATTTTTGTAAAGGTAAATTTGTAGAGGGCGCTATAGTGCGAAATTGCATTTTTTTTTTTTCAATATATGGGTGTAGGTCTGGGAGATTGACAACTTAGTCAATTTTGAGCCAAATCGGTGTTTGTATGTCCGAAATGGTGCAATGTTTGTAAGGGTAAATTTGTAGGGGGCGCTATAGTCTAAAATTTCAGTTTCTTCTAATGAATCGGTGTAGGCCTGGGAGATGGACAAATGATTCAAATTTTAGGCAAATCGGTGTTCATATGTCTGAACTGCAACAATTTTTGTAACGGTAAATTTTTAGGGTGCTATAGTGCGTTTTTTTTTTTTTTTTTTTCCAATTTCGTCTGATGAATGGGTGTAGGCCTGTGAGATTGACAGCTGATTCAAATTTGAGCCAAAATTGGTGTTGGTATGTTTGAACTGATGCCATTTTTGTATAGGTAAATTTGTAAGGGGCGCTGTAGTGCAAAATCTAAATTTGTTTCAATAAATGGGTGTAGGCCCAGGACATTGACAACATTAAAATTTGAGCCAAATCGGTGTTCGTATGTTCAAACTGAAGCAATTCTAGTATATTTATATTGCAAGGGAGTGCTCTAGTGCGAAATTTCAATTTCTTAGGGTAAATCGGTGTAGACCTGGGAGGTAGACATCTGAGTCAAATTTGAGCCAAATCAGTGGTTGTATGTCCGAACTGAAGCAATTTTTGCAATGGTACATTTTTGAAAAAACTTCACAAAGTTTGCGACCACATCACACAAAAATCCCAATCCCAACAAATCAGACAACTTTTGATCCCCCACTTGTCTAGATACTGTACACCAGTTTTGAGCTAATTTGGCCAAACGGCCAAGGAGCAGATAGTTAAAATATGACGACAGTGAAAACGCCGGCTCAGCATTTTGGAAAGTTCAATCCAACATGGCAGACTTCCAGTTTGTTTAGGGGCGTGGCCATATAATATTTTTTGTTTGTCTCCTGATGATCTATCTGTGTACCGATTTTTATAGCTGTACGACAAACTTTATTTCAGACCTGCTCCCATTGGCGCAATGTATTTTCACTTTTCAAGGGGGCGCTGTCGCAACATTTCTTTACTGACATCTATGAAACCTATATGCAAATTAAATTTTTCACACATCTAAATTTCGTGCAAAATTTGGTGAGTTTTTGTGCATGTTTAGGGGGTGAAATTTGAGCTCAAAGAGCAGTATAAGATAAATAAATAAATAAATAATAGTAATATTAAAGCTCCAAGCAGCATTGGTCAGGACCTCACACTCTGGTCAGGTTCCAACTCCCATGCCACCACCTGTTACCCGTCACACCTCCTGCCACCCGTTATTGTTTTTTTCTTAGCAATTTGATTTATATGTTTTGGCATTTTTACCAAGGCTTTTATTTTGAAAACACCTACTCTGTGTGTCTGAGTGAGAGAGAGAGAGAGAATCAGTTTTAATCAGTTATAATACTCACAATTTAGCAATTTTTTAATAAAGCTTTTATTTTGAAAAAGCTGACTCAGTGTGTTTGTGTGATGGTGTTTTCACCTTTCCACCCACATGGATGGAAAGGTCTCACTGCCGTGAGTGTGTGAGTGGTGACATTGGCGAAAGGGAACTGCGTCACTGGCATGTTCGTCCCCATGTACCAACTGCGGACTCAATAGGCCCTGCGCCGTGTTACTTGGCTCAGGCCTAATAATGGAACCATGCGATTTTAAGAGGCCCTCGCTGGCATGTGTGCTTGGGCTCGGACCTCATAGTAATAATGATGATAATAATAATAATAATGGAACCATTAAATTTTAGTAGGCCCTCGCCGGCATGTGTGCCTGGGCTCGGGCCTAATAATGTAACCATGTGATTTTAATACACCCTTGCTGGCATGTGTGCCTGCTCTTGGGCGTAATAATAACAAAATTATGCAATTTTAATAGGCCTTCACTGACATGTGTGCCTGGGCTTGGGCCTAATTAAAACTGCAAGCGGTGTTAAGGCCCTCGTCCCCCCATGCGACTGCCTCCTCACGCAACCTCTGAGACCACCTGACAGCTAGAGGACATCGTATTGTGTGCTCAATCTTACTTTCTGTGAGATACAAACACTTTTATATATCTGAAAATGGCTGCTTCGTTGTGAGTTCATCACAGCCACACCCAACATTTGATCAAAAATGTAGGTGATAACTTTTGATTCCACGTGTGTCGGTGATTTTTACCAAGTTTGGTGTAAATTGGATGTAAACCCTAGGAGATGATGAAAGTATGGGGGGTGAGATTCTGCCCAAAATCCCATTCATTTCTATGGCACAGTTTTGTTGTTGTAATGGTGATACAATTGTAAATAGGGTTTTGTCCTCATTGGGTTTTTGTTTCAGTTTGGCATGAGCTATGTGTGTATAAAATTTCTTTTGACCACATCAAAAAACATTTTTTTGTCCCATTCAAAAATTGTAGAGGGTGTCAGAGAGCCATTTTACAATCCAGCTACACGAGTTACAGTACATATCATGTTCAGGTTGTCATTCTGCACAAATGTTACTTGGGTCCAACTCAATCCGACACTGTATGTGTGAGATACACACATTTTAATACTTATGGAAATGGCTGCTTTTTTTTAGGTCGTCATTGCCACACCCAACATTTGATCAAAAATGTAACTGATAACTTTTGATAACATGTGTGTAGGTGATTTTCACTAAGTTTGGTTTAAATTGGATGTAAACCGTAGTAGGAGATGATGAAAGTATGATGAGTGGGATTATATTGGTCCACACTTCCACCCAATATGGCCGATTTCCTGTTGGGTTTAGGGCTGGACCATAATGTAATGTTTAACTTGTCCTGACATGGTTTATGTCTTTACCAAGTTTAATTTTTCTATATGGAAAAAAATTTGGAGTGGGCTCCTATTCGATTAATGGATTTTCAAATTTTGAGGGGGTGGGGATGAGTCATTTTTTAAATATTTTTCAAAAATCTTTACCCTGGAAAAATTTACTTTTCTACAGTGTAATTTTCCAGTGTATGTACCATTAGTGTAACACAAAGTGTTTTTCAGCAATCACCCCTACAGTTGAGGCCAAAATTATTAGCCCTCCTTATGAAATTAGACAAAACTCTTGGGTTCTCCATGGAAATCACTCAGTGGATATTTTGTCTTTGTTATTTTGGAAACAAATACACTTTAAACACTTGTCAGTCTTCATTTCCATGGAGAAATCCAGAGTTTTGTCTAATTTCATAACGGGGGGCTAATGAGTTTGGCCTCACCTGTAAATCTAGACTATTGTCCAACACTACCACGGTGTCTAAACCACGTTACAGTCCAACATTACCATAGTATCTAAACCTAGGCTACTGTCTAGCATTTCAACAGTATCTAAATCAAAACTGTTGTGTTGCTGTGTTGGTGTTAGTTACTCCGTTGAACCAGTCTGTGTCGGTCTTAGATACTCAGTCCAACCAGTCGATGTTGGTTACTCAGTCCGACCAGTCTGTGTCGGTGGTGGTTACTCAGTCCAACCAGTCTGTGTCAGTATTGGTTACTCAGTCCAACCACTCAGTGTCGGTCTTAGTTACTCAGTGAACCTGGTCTGTGTTGGTGTTAGGTACTCAGTCCAACCAGTGTGTATCGACTGTGGTTATTCAGTCTAACTGGTCTGTGTCGGTGTTAGTTACTCATAGGGCTGGGTATCATGACCAATTTCCATAATCAATTTGATTTCGATTCATAAGGTTCTGAATCGATTAATCACAATTTGATTCGATTCAATTCGATATCGATTCGATTCAGTATTATGTGATTGATTCAGATTCATTTAGTGACACCAAAGTACAATTTTGAGCTGTAACCTGATTATTTGACTACAGCAGCAGCACTACATCAGTACTGGTATCAATATTGATATTAGAAAGGAAATAAATATGACATTTCAGCAGTAAATAGATGAATCTGCCCACAAATAATGAACAGGACAGAAACATTACCAGGTTTCTACAGTGGCTCAGAACGGACTTCTGTATCATCCTTATTCTGTTTTAAGTCTGGTGGCTTCTACTTACTGGGGGTTTGTGTGGGGGTGTAGCGCTCTGTGATTGTTGGTCGAGCGGGGCGGTGACAATAGCGGTCCGTCATTGTCCGTCACTTATCCACTATTAATCAATTACGCAAAATTAAAATGAAATCAATCTAAAATCGATTTTTTTTTTTTTTTTTACCCATCCCTACTGGTATGTGTTAGTTTCTCAGTCTAACCGGTCTGTTCTGGTGTTAGTTACTCAGTCCGACTGGTCTGTGCCAGTGTTAGACACTCAGTCCAACTGGTCGGTGTTGGTTATTCAGTCCAACCGGAGTGTATTGGTGGTGGTTACTCTATCAAACTGGTCTGTCTTGGCGTTGGTTACTCAGTCCAACCGGTTTGTGTCAGTGGTGGTTACTCAGTCCAACCAGTCTGTGTTAGCATTAGCAACTAAGTCCAAGTGGTCTGTATCAGTGTTGGTTACTCAGTTCAACGGGTCAGTGTTGGTTACTCAGTCCATGCGGTCTGTGTTGGTTTTGGTTACTCAGTCCAACTGGTCTTTGTCAGTATTAGTTACTCATTCAAACCACTCTGTGTTGGTATTAGTTACTCAGTCAAACCGGTCTGTGCTGGTGTTAGTTCCTCAGTCCAAGTCCAGTTCAGCCAGTCTGTCAGTTGTGGTTACTCAGTCCAACCAGTCTGTGTTGGTGTTAGTTACTCACTCCAACTGGTCTGTGTTGGTGTTAGTTACTCAGTCCAACTAGTCTGTGTTGGTTTTAGTTACTCAGTCTAACCAGTCTGTGTCGGTGTTAGTTCCTCAGTTCCACTTGTCGGTGGTGGTTACTTAGTCCAACTGGTCTGTGTTGGTAGTGGTTACTCAGTCCACATGGTTTGTGTTGGTGTTAGTTACTCGGCCCAACTGGTCTTTGTTAGTGTTACTCAGTCCAACCGGTCTGTGTCGGTGTTAGTTACTCAGTTCCACTGGTCTGTGTCGTTGGTGGTTAGTCCAACTAGTCTGTGTCAGTAGTGGTTACTCAGTCTAACCGGCCAGTGTTAGTTACTCAGTCCAACCAGTCGATGCTGGTTACTCAGTCAAATCGGTCTGTGTTAGTTACTCAGACCAACTGTTCTGTTGGTTACTTGGTCCAACCGGTCTGTGTCTGTGGCAGTTACTCCGTCAAACCGGTGTGTTGGTATGGATTACTCAATCCAGCCAGTCTGTGTTGGTTACTCAGTCCAACTGGTCTGTGTTGGTGTTAGTTACTCAGTCAAACCGGTCTGGGATCTGAGATCATGGCAGCATATGTAAAAAATTTTTTTTTCCTCATTTGTGCCTGTTCTTCAGTGTGAGCAGCAGCCTGCTGAGGAGGAGGACGAGGTGGAAGCTGTGATCGTGTCCACCGGGGAGGTGGAGGAGGGCGTTGTGCTGCAGGAAGAGAACTGCCCGGCTGTCATCGTGGAGGAGGTGCCCAATACCCAGGTGGAGGAGTGTTACTCAGCCCAGGTCCTGGTCTACGATGATGAAACATACCTGATGCAGGATGTGGCTGAGGAGCAGGAGGTGGTCACTGAGGTGGCTGACACTGGTGAGTCAGCTCATCTTATACCTTACATTTGAGTAGGGATGATTAACAAATAGCATTTTTATCACTATAGTCATGTAAACACCTCAAATAAAACATCATAAAAGAGTGCATGCATTACAGTAAATTGGAATATATAATTATTAATTAGAAACAGTTGTGATGAGTGGGTTTTCGCCTAGTCATAGGATTTGGGGATTCCACCTTCAGGACAAGTCAGTGTTTCCTGTGGAATTGATCTCTTGGTGTGGTGGTGTGTAATGGGCAGTGTTGTGTGAAACGAGTTACAAAGTAATAGGGCTGGGCGATATGGTAAAAAAATCATATCACGATAATTTTTTCATATCAGCCGATATCGATATACATCACGATATAAATCAAACCACTATTTTTTTGTCAAGCTTAAATTGTCTGTTACTCATAAGTTTGTTGTGAAGACATCACAAGGTTATTTTTGATTTAAATATGAGTGATTTTCTGTCAGAGGCTGAACATGACAGATGTGGTGAAGAACATTATACAACTGTTTCAGATAAATAAAACAGGTACATATTGTATGCATTCCGCTTCAAGGTTCATGTGGACAGGCAATAAAATGTGGACAGGCAATAAAATGTATGTATGTGTA
>JAPQRP010050573.1:0-10142 GCA_037367295.1 Apogon hyalosoma
ATGAAGAATTCAGAGCCAAGCAGAGCATTTACAGTTTATGGAGACCACAGGGAAAGGCTGGAAAAGGAACCAATTCCATTTTTTAAAAACACAAAATATCACACACCCCTCTCCCATTCAGTCAAGTCTCACATTCAAACCTACTTAACCCATAAAGACCCAAACATCCATCTGCTGCCAAAACCATCTGCTGATCTAAACTGTTTAATACCTGTTGATCCACTAATTCTATCAATACATGTCAATAATTGGTGTAAATACAATTCATCTTTTCATGGTCATCAGATGTGACCCATTTGGACGTTCAGAGGCTCTATAGTTACCATGGAAACACCGTCATCTTCCACAACATTAATTCACCAGTAAAACCCATGGAGTCTAATAAATGACAATGGTTGGAGACGCTTATTTTATACTCAGTTAATGATATATTTTGCAAAATAATGTATCTTTTCCTTCAGTTTTCTCTGTTTTGGATATAATAACCCTTAACTTTAATCTGAACTTTAATGAACATCTACGTAATTAGTACATTACATATGGAGAAATACCAGATTTTCACTAAAAAATGCAAAATACAGAGCCTGATATTAGAGTAAATGGTGATAAATCACTTAAAAAAGGTTATAGAGAAAAAAAATAATTTGGGTGCTGCCACAAGTCACACTGGGTCTTTGTGGGTTAAGGTGCAGTGGTAAATACAGTAGTCATTGTACACCGGTGGTGTCAAATCACATATTTCAGCGCCTGTTAGGGCTGTATATGGACCGCCAACGCAAATATTTATTTTTTTTGTCCTTTGCCACGACAGCACTATGACTGCGTTGCACCTTTTACCCCATGATTATACTGAAAAACAGAACATCCCATCCCCAGAAAAGTGTGAACTGACACAGATTCTTTGCACATGCAGCTTTACTGTGCACAGGAAAGCAAAAACACAGCTGTGAGATGTTCCTTCACGTTGCATAAACCATTCTGGTTCTCTGTCACCAACGCTGCACTCGACCACATCCTGTTCTGCAGAGGAACGAGTGCATAACAAAAAAATGGACGCTTTAATGTGTGATGAAGGATTGTTTCATTGTATTAACGGACTGCTTGACTTCACAAAAACAATGCAGATGCAACATAATCTAAAGCAGGGCTGTCAAACATGAGGCCCGTGGGCCAAAACCAGCCCACCAAAGGGTCCAAACCGGTCCACAGGCATGTAGAAATGACACTGAAGCTGTTAACAGTCAAGGGTGTTTTAGTTCAGGGGCCACATACAGACAAATGTGATCTTAAATGGATCTAACAAGTAAAATAATAACAATCTAGAAATGATGACCCCAGGTTTTTTGTTTTGTTTTTTGTTTTAGTGAAAATGGGAATGATCTAAACAATCATGTACAACCTTGAAATTTCTTATGAAAAAAAATTGTTGTAAATTATGTGCATGTGTAAATGCTAAGCTAAGGCATAATGTTGTTAAAAATCACACTTTTTTTGCACTAAAAGAAACATTTGGAATTAGAATAGAACAGAATAGCTTTTCATTATCCCTGTTTTAGGAATAATTAAAAACAGTTTAGCAGCAAACACTTAAAGTACAAAAAGACTGTATAAAAATGTCACACAATTATACTGAAAGTATAAGCAATGTACAAATACTACTAAATACTACCAAAATATGCAAAAAGCTAAATCTATACTACAGATAAAATAAATATATAACAAGAATATGTACAGGGTAAACCAAAAACAAAGTGTGTGGGTTGTGGTTTGTGATTATTTATAGGTTATTATGTTATTTGACTGGCCCTGCCCACTTGAGATCATACTGGGCTGAATGTGGAACCTGTAATAAAATGCCCCCTGATGTAAAGCATTCTAACGCTCCTTGAACCAGCGTGTCGGTCTGTTCCTGTTTCAGTAGATGAGTGTTTCTGATTGTACTCTGGTTTTGTGCCTGTGCTTCACGGCGAACAGGAAGGCTGCGTATTAGCACCGAGCGCACGTCGACTACAGATACAGTAAGTGTGGGCGTGGAAAAGGAAGCGTGCACTATTACAGCAGTACAAAGACTTTCAGACGTGCATATTTGCGTGTTCAGAGGTCAAATATTAGGAGAATCTGAGCAGCGAACTTCCTTCCTGAGTCGTCCCAGCACGCGAATGTAGCTCCCACAGCTCCCAGTTTAACGACCACTACAAACTGGATGGAAGAGCTGCTGTTCTGGGCCGTTAAACTAATATCCCTGCAGGTGTTTGTCAGTGTTGGGGGTTAAAAAACAGGTGAAAAAAACAAAACAAAACATCTTTATCCTAAACCTGTTCATGTCAGAGGTTGGACTTCCCACATATCTGTATTTGAGTATTTTATTTTGACTTGTTTTTAACATAAATATCTGTAGTTTCTGCTCCTTATATTCGTAACCCTTATGCCCTCTGGTTACCTTTGTAGCAAAAATGAGTATGCACAAAAAAAACCAAAATACTATAAAATGATCATACTTTTTTTTTTCATAAATCTATTAAACAACTTCAGCCCTGCTCAAAGCTACCAAACATTCAACAATTTTCAGGATTTTAACCCTTTAAATGTCAGTTAAATGATTTGAATTCTGAATGTTTTTTTTTTTTTTTAATCCCAAAACAAACAAACACAAAAAATGTGATATTTTCCATATATTAAATTCTAGGGGGTGAAACACTGGTTGTGATTATACTCTTAAATGTGTCAAAGACCAGCAGCACAATAGATCTGACTGCATTAGTATTTTTTCTGTAGTGTCAGATACTGCCTCTGGTTGTGGACATAATGTCCCATTGACTTCCATTAAAACCACATTTTTCCACCATTGACAACAGAGTATATTCAGATATTTGTTTAGAACCAGCACATCTTCGACTAAACCTAAATCGATGGAACAATAACACGCAGAAAACACAAGCATTTAGGGAATAAAGCAGCACATCATGTAGTGAAAATAGATGTAACACGACAAAACGGACAATACATGGAGAAAAGGTGTGTATCTGAGTCTGAGATGAGCATATACACGACCAGCCACGAGAAATATAGGAATATCTATTTTAGTAACGCAGGACCTCTTTTCTTGCATTACCTGTATTGGCCTGAGGGGGCAGTGTTTGCAGCGTATTGAGGCCTTTAGGGTCAGATTGAGCCTAAATGAGGAAGCCCAGTGTTTGTTTACTGTGCAAATGTCAGTACTGGCTTTGTTAACGTCGGTTTAGTTTCTGCGGGAGAGGAAATGCAGTCGCTAATCTGTGCTTTTGGATGATCTGTGCATATTTACGACGGTCACTTCCTGTCTCAGACATGGTTTGGACCACGTTCCCCATCAGGAAGACCAGGGAGGGCCATTAAAGTGAAACTGTTCCTGTTTCTGGGGGGGAGGCTGGGGGGGGGGGCAGGAAGCCCATCTCCCCTCGGCTTTCACACCCACCCTTCCTTCCCCCTTAAATGTCTCAGAGAATCAGAAATGGATGTAGTTCCTCAGATGAAACTGATTGAATTGACGGAATAGAATAGAATAGAATAGAATATTTATCAGTGTCATCATAAGTTAATGATATATAAGCCTCTAAATGGGAAATAGTGAATTCAACAAAAATAACGGCTAAAAAAACTACCTTTACAGTTAATGTCCATTATTTATTTCTACATTTGTTTGACATTCACTGATTCAGATTGATTTATTTAGCATCAGTTTTACACTTTAATACTGACTCAGTTTATTAATTTACTGGGTATTTGCCAAATAATTCGGTTTTTTTTTTTGCTCTAAACCAGCCTTTAAAAATCTACTACCGGTCCACATCTGTTAGTTTGATGGTAAAGTAACTGTAAAATATAGAAACACCATCTCAAATACATAGTATACTTACACAACGATCCATAAATCAACCTTTATCTCCAGTTGTAGTGATGGTTGAACACAAGCAGACTGATCTCATGAAACTGCGTTGTACGTCACATCAGTTCTTATGGCATTTGGCGTGCTGTACGTACGGCGTTTCATCCTTTCGCGTGTTATTCAATGCCATTTGATCGCATCAATGTACGCCAAGATCTCCGGTTTACGTATCCGTAACCGCTAACCCTAACCGCTAATCATGTGTTATTTTGCGCAGCGTGAACATACACATGGAAAACTTGTCATGCGTACAGATAACACTCCATTTAAAAGTGGCGTGTTATCTGTACGCAATTCGTGAGATCACGTCGACACAAGCTCTTTTGCCAAGTGTTTCTGATTCCAGCTTCTTAAACTTCAGTCGTTTTTCAGTTTTTACTCTTTTATGACCGTGAACAGCGATTATTTCAAACTTGCGAATGTCTCCTTTGACTTTAGGCAACGTTATTCCACCATTTTCTAACTTTTTATGAACCAAACAACAAACCGTTAATTGAGAAAAGTGTAAAAATTACAAATACTCATCAGTTCTGGCCCAGTTTCACACACTTAAACCTATAGAAACTCTTAAAAACATGACCTTCATATGCAAAATCAGAACCTTAAAACGAAGTAGTCTGAACCCCAGACTTTTCTGTAAGTGTTTTCAGAGTCGGCGTCATGAGCCGGTGCGTTCTCGCTGCCAAGGAGGCGGTGTTTACTAGCGCGTCGACATGATCTGAAGGGCCTTGATGTGGTTGGAAGCAGGTACAAGTAGACTCTGGTGTGTCTGAGGTTCTGCCGTGGGTCTGGAACAGCACACATCTGTGTTTTGACTCCGTTAGACTTCTAGGCTTCCTCCTCAGATCTCTGTTCTCAGGATCCTGATAGCCCCTCAGGGCCCAGAAACAGACCCTCTTTTGTTTTAAGCCTGAATGCCACCTGTTCAGGACACGTTGCGTCTGACAGCTTTCGTAACCCAGCTCTGCAGCAGCACATCCTGGACGAGCAAATCCACGTGGACCTGATACCGTTCTACGTGGGTTTGATACCGTGTCCATACCGACGCCTCCTGTTACTGCAGGTTCAGGGGTTTTTATTTCACCGGTTGATCGACCGTGAGCAATTGTGAAGGCGTCGTCTTCATCGTCAACGTGAGATGATGAATTGCGTACAGATAACACACCTCTTTTAACTGCCATGTTATCTGTGCGCACTATAAGCTTTCCATGTGTATGTTCACGCCGCGTCAAATGCCACATGATTAGCGGTTATGGATATGTAAACCGGAGATCTTGGCGTACATTGACACGCAATCAAATAGCGTTGAGTAACACGTGAAAGGATGAAAATGCGTAGCACGCCAAATGGCATAAGAACCGCCGTGACATACAACGCAATGTCATGAGCTCAGTCTGTCATGGTCTTCATCTTCGTTAGCAATTTCTTCAAACATCTTCTCCAACGGAACTACTGGTCAGATTCATTTCTAATTTTATACGCGTCTTCCTTGGGACAATGTCTACAACGTTTTTTTCAGTTTAGAGAAATTGTGAATTTGAATTTTTTTACGAATTTATGAAATAGTAAACATTTACCTTTCCTTCTAATGGTCCATAGTTTCATGGTTTATAAAATGTAAATGGTTAAACATATCAACGTAGTTCCTGTTGATCACTGATAGAAGTCATATATGGACTTTCACTTGGGTCCATGACCTTTGACCCTCAGTGACCTTGAAGAGTCAAACTCAAGGTCATCAATGTTTAGATTTCAACAACCTTCTCTGAAACTACAGGTTGGATTCATTTCTAATGGTGCATATTCTGTGGGACAATGTCTACAAAGTTTGTTCAGTTTGGAGAATTTTTTATTTTATTTTATTTTCTATGTTCCTTTCCTTCTAATGGTCCATATTTTAACAGTTTAGAACATGTAAATGGTTCCACATATCAGTCTAGTTCCTATTGATCACTGATTGAAGTCATATATGGACTTTGATTGGATGAGTTGACTCCTCCTCCAGTGAAAGTCCCGCCCACTTCTATAGTTAGATTGATCTGCATCCAGACCACAGGACTGGAACTTAGAACCGAACCTGAACCTCACACATTCACCTGGGGATTGATTCAGATCGAGCAGACGCTGACGTACAGGGACACTGGAACTGTTTTCTTAGATGAAGAGTTAAGATGTAGTGACAAACATCACATTTAGGGTTTTTTTTTTTGTTTGTTTTTTTTTTTTGCTGAAAATGGAAATAGGCCAGTTTGCAGTGGAGTGTAGGAGCTTAAACTGGTTTGGTTTACAAATCAATATTGTACTAAAATTAAAGCGTCCTACATCAGCAGTCTAACATTAGCATTAGCGAAATGAACATCAGTAATAAATAACATGACCACATGACAAACTTAATATTATGTCCGTTTCAGACTAACTGATAATGAGGCCGGTTAAACCTCAAACACCTACACATCCCCCATCTGCTGATCGAAACGGTTTAATACCTGCTGATGCACTAATCCTGTCAATACATGTCAGTAAATCTACAACTGGTGTCAGACTCATTCTAGTTCAGGTTCCACATTCGGCACAGTTTGATCTCAAGTGGGCGGGACCAGTAAAACCATAAGAACCTATAAATAAAGAAAACGCCCACCTTTTCTTCATGCTTTAAAGTGGAAAAAAAAGTAAAATTACAAAATTAAAATGTTTACATCTACAAATTATTCCTCAAAAAACTGAATAACATGAACAACCAACAAAACTAAGTGCAATTTTACTGATATTCTGCCTCAGTTTATCAATTACACATGTGCATTATGACTTGGTGATCAGAGTGGATCTGCAAAGACACAGAATATTTAATAACAGGCAGAATATTAGCAAAACTGCACTTCTTTTTCTTAAGACATTTCAGGTTGTTCATATTTGTTCAGTTTATTCACATGTTTTGTGAAAGGATAGTTTGTAAATATAAAGATTTTCTTGTAATTTTCCTTTTTTTTTTTTTTTTGACAGTAAAACAGAAACAATTGGATTTGCTATTACTTATTAGTATTCTACCGGTCTGGTCCATTTAAGATCATATTGGTCTGCATGTGGAACCTGAACTAAAATGGTTTCAACACCATTGATTGTTAATAAATTCAGTGTCATTTTTGCGTTTCACAAATCCATCCCACGGGCCGGATTGGACCCTTTTAGCGGGCCGCTTTTGGTCCACAGGCCTTACGTTTGACACCCCTGCTTTATAATATATAGTAGTATTTGCTGATTTTGCTCATTTGAAGAAGTATTTGTTTGGTAAACTGACAGTAAAAGTGCTCAAGTCCTGTTTTAATATGATAATTGTGGTTTTCTTCAGTCATCCAATTAGAATTAGAGGATGTAAATGTTGCGCTCGGAGGCGTGGTTCACACCTGCCGCCTCCTGAATCTGGAAAAACCACATTTGATACTAAGCAGCAGTTTCAGTCTGTGGGTTTATCACGATAAACACCTGAACAACAGGATGCATTTAAATGTGGAGTTTATGAAGAACTCGTCACAGGGGAAGCGGTTACAGGTCAACGCTGCGGGTCGGCGTGCTCAGAGCCGCTCACTTCCATCCCGTTTTCTGATGCACTTTTGTTTAAAGTAACTGTATCTTCCTCTTTTTCTTCCTCTAAATGTACGTCAGTGTTAACACTAAAAGGTTGTGTAATGACGGCTGCGAGAGCGTTTCTACAACACGACTTCTCCAACATATTCAGCAGTAATGACGCTGAAATATCATTTGGAAACGACACGTGCGTATGTTTGTCCTTTTGCAAAATAAGACCCTGTAGTTAAAGTAAAAGAGCAAATATTCAAAGCAGTGTCAACTTAGAGCTGCACAAAAGGGTTCAAATCATGATGAAATACTGATAATAAATGACCAATTTTTATAATATTCAGCCTGAAAAGATAAAATGAGATGAAAACTTGTGAAAGAAAAAGAAAAGTAGTGCAATTCAGCAAGATGACAGTTACTTCCAACTATTATTAGAATGTCAAATTAAACAATAGTCACTTTTCCATTGGCCCTCAAATTCTGCGAATAGAACTTTAAATTTACCTGATGGAAAAAAAACAATTTTGCCAAAACTCCAGTTTTTCGATTAAAAGTTTTTGTGCTGACGAGGTGTTTTTTCCTGGCGTAGCACAATTGGTATATCACGCAAAACTGCAAAGGAAAGACCTTTTTCTGCAACTGGAGTCACGTGACTAAAACAAAAACAGATGTTGACGGACGATACAGCAAGAGAAGAAGAGTTTAAAAAGAAACATGATGCGGTATGTGTGGACACACCAGGAAACTAATCATTTTTTAATTTAGTAGGAAATAGAGAGGTAATATAGAATAATAATGAATATATCTGTAAATCAACACCATATTTACGTTTGTCTCCATGTTTATGGAATGACTTCTCGTGTCATCTTGCAATAATAAATAAATCATCGCATTTGTGATTTAATGGAAAAACCGACATTACGCACTTCTGTTTTCTCAACATTTAGTAAATATCGATAAAGTTTTGTGCAGAAGTCCAATGGAAAAGTGACTAATGATGCAGAACTGGTTTGAGTTCAGGTTCCACATACAGACCAATATGATCTAAAGTCAAATAACAGCATAATAACCTATAAATAATGATAAATTATTGAAAAAAAAAAAAAAAACAACTCCAGATTTTTCTCTTTTAATGCAGAAAATAACATTAAATGGAATTAAAATTAATGGAAAAACTGACATTACACACTTCTGTTTTCAACATTTAGTAAATATCAGTAAAATTTTGTGCAGATGTCTGATGGAAAAGCGATTAATGACAATATTTTATTTAACTGTCTAAATAAAGCTGACCCTAAACACTTAACATATACATATATTTTATGTATAATGTAAATTATATTGGACTTACTGAGTTATCGGCCCTAAATATGGTGTTTTTAATGATCCACATACTTTTCACACTGCAAATATTGTCATACTGTTACTAATATATTAAATTCAAATATTTTTTAAGTATTTACAGACACATCACATAGATTTTGCATTAACTCAAGGCTTTAACACTGGAGCTCAATGTCAAACCCTTGAACTGTTTGTTAATCATTCTTTCCACCTCTGTGGAGGCCACATGGGGGGGGTGTCTGACTCACTGCTGAGAAAAAAAAAACCCAAAAAACAGCTGCCACACTGTCATGCAGCATTAAATATTTGCCAGACCTTTAAGATGAAAAATAGCCCTTGGCTCAAACACACCGACCCTTTAAACCATCATGAATCCCTGCGCTTTAATATAGATTTACCCGTTTAGGAACAGGAGATCAATGCATCATGTGCTCAAGTCCAGGAGAAAGTGATCAAGACTGGAGTAGAAACATCCTGCTGGAGTTCAATGAGCTCCCATTGTTCAACCCTTATCTGGACCCGGACGGAAACGGACCCTGATTATTTCACTGTTTATGTCACGTTTAGCACATCGTCTACTGCGTGCCATTCTTAACCCTTTAAACCCTGAGCCTAAAATGGTCTGGCTGGACTTTTTTTCTAATTTTGACTAAAAAGTTTAGAAATTATGCTGTGAATGTCGCTTTTCCACTGACCCTTAAATTGCGCATAAAAATGTCCCTAATGGAAAAACTACAATTTCACCAAAACTCATTTTTCGATTAAAAGTTTGTGCTGGCAAGAGGTGTGTTTTGTTTTTTGTTTTTTTTTGGGGCGTTCCGCAAGTGTTATATCACGCAAAACTGCAACGGAAAGACCTTTTTCTGCAACTAGAGTCATGTGAATAAAAAACAGATGTTAATGGATGTTACAACAAGAGAAGAAGAAGAGTTTGAAAGAAACATGATGCGGTATCTGAGGACACACCAGGAAACCACATTGTTTTTTAATTTAGTACAGGATAGAGTGGTGATGTATAATAATAATGAATATATCTGTAAATCAACACCATGTTTATGGAAGGACTTCTCGTATCATCTCACGATAATAAATAAACAAATCATCGCATTTATTAGCAGCGGTTGGAGTCCAGACTGAAAATATGTCCAAACTTGGAGCCCATTACCTAAAATTTTCAGTTGTCGGTTCTATTAACGAACACAAGTGGCTGAATGGGACAAAAAGCACAGCTGACAACCTGGAGGGGGCGGGGCCTGAAGTGGCTCATGTGCATTTAAAGGGCCAGCGCTCCAAAGCACCT
>JAPQRP010050574.1:0-10137 GCA_037367295.1 Apogon hyalosoma
AGCTGTGGAGTTGAATGAATGAAGAATTCAGACCCAAGCAGAGCATTTACAGTTTATGGAGACCACAGGGAAAGGGTTAAAATGAAAAATTCCATTTAAAAAAGCAAAATATCACTGCTTTAAAGTAATGAGAATTTTCGTATGATTTTTAAATATTATCCGTATCATATTTGTCCAAAAAAAAAGTGAAAAGGCGTATTGTACTTAAGCTTGTGGAAGAAAATACATACAGTTTTGGACAGTTCATATCTACATTCAGGTTTTGCCGCTTGACCATCGGTTACGGCAAACCGTCCGATCTCGTTCATGTCTGGCATTTAGGTGCAACTTGGGAAGGTTGTTTGGGTGTATTGGTGTTGTCCAAAACAGCTTCTGATCTCCATCTAAAACTTACAACAGCAGAGGAAACACTGCTCTCCTTTTGTGTTGAAGACATGTTTCTTGGTCAGACAGCTGATGTTCTTCTGCAACGTCAACACGCAAACGCCTCCTGTAAGAGAACCTCACATTAAACCAGACAGAAGAAGCAGCTTTAGAAACAATGGCTCCAGAAAGACATGGCAGAGCCGCTGACTCTACAGCAACATTACAAATATGAAAATAAAATCCAACAGCTCACTACCGTTGGTACATAGGTTAATATAGCTCCCATGTGTCAGAAGAGAATGGAGAATTCCCTTTTCAATAACAATGAAAACAGCTTTGAAGATGATTTCCATGCAGTGAGGACAGGATAAAACTGAATACATACATCATAATAAATAAAACAGACATCAGCATTTACTGTATTTCTATTTAAGCGATTAAGGAGATACATTTATAATTTAACCATTTATTAACGCTTTCTGGCTCCTTTTCTAAAAATAAATAAATAAATAAAAAGTAATTATTATTGTGTCTCTTATTATCAAAGGTTCAGAAAAGCTACTAAGAGACAAGATCTTTACGTTATAATGATTATAGTGTATTGTATATATTATTGTATATTATATTATATATTATATTATAGTTTAATCCCTTAAAGGAAACAGCTTTACAAACAAACAGCAAACAAACGTCGCACACCTGACTTTAAAACAATAAAACACCTACAAACTCAAAACTGACAGAAAACCATGGTTAAATTCATGGTGAACAATATACACAAGGATGACAGTTGAAATCATGGTATTAATGAAGAAAAACAGCAAATTATCGCCAGTGTTTGCGTCCACAACGTACCCTGAGTGACGCGCATGCGCAGCTGCACCGTGCCGGTCCAAACGCAGTCGTGTAAGTTTGTTGTGTCTTTACTGACGATACAAACTGGACAAAGACGCCTTACTTTCACTTAAAGGTCATCGAATTGAAATAATCATAGAGCAACTCGGGACCAGACACGAACTGTCCTCAAAACACATCTCATTGGACCGGTCCGCACTCAAAATGGTCCGTGCTGCAACAACTTCTCGTTACAATACGTCCTATCCTGTTTTTTTTTTTTTTTTCCTCATCAACATGAAAATCCTTCAATTAAACTTCCATCTGTTGGCAATAGAGCTCTATATTTATATTCAGGTGAATCTACTCTAAAGCCCTTATCTTTACTGTTTATATCAGGGCTGTCAAACTCATTTTAGTTCAGTTCCACATTCAGCCAAATTTGATCTGCAGTGGGCCGGACCAGTGAAATAACATAATAATATATAAATAATGTCAGCTCCAAACTTTCCTCTATGTTTTAGAGCGAAAAATTTTAAATTATGCGATGAAAATGTTTACATCTACCAACTATCCTTTAAAATAATGTGAATAACATAAAACATTCTGAAATTTACTGTGAAAACGAAGTGCAGTTTTATCAACATTCTGTCTCTGTTTATCGTTTACACGTGTAAATTTTAACTTACAGATCAGATCAGATAATCAAATACACAAAACATTTAATTACAGACAGAATATTGGTAAACTTACACTTCAGACATTTCAAAATGTTCATATTTCTTCAGGTTATTCACATTTTTTGTGAAATGATAGTTTGTTTTTGTGTAAATACAGTAAAATGCCATGAAAATGTTTATATTTACAAAGAGAAAAATTTGGAGTTGTGAGTATTTATAGGTTATTCTGACAGTATTTTACTGATCTGACCCACTGCAGATTAAATTGGTCTGTATGTGGAACCTGAATTAAAATGATTCATATCTTCAGTGTGATTTTTGCATTTCACAAATTCATCCCAGGGGCCAGACTGGACCCTCTAGTGGGCTGGATTTGGCCCCCGGGCCGCATGTTTGGCACCTCAGGTTTATATGTTAAAATTATAATTTTGTATAGTGGCTGAAGTTAGTCTGACAACAGGGGACCCTTAAACATTTTTTGGGAATCAGTTTATCTCTACTCTTGTCTAAGACAAGTAGCAACAGTGTAAAAGCAAGTGTGTACATGTCCTTTTTAATAACCATAACAGCACAAATAGTTGACACGATGTTAAATACAGATGTAGACTCATTTACACATTTGCAAAAGCTTACACACTTGTGGAATTTGACTCATTGTGTCAGAACTCAACACACATGCTCAATAAGACACAATCAATTTAATCAGTGACATTTTGGCAACAAAATCATACACACTCCATTCAAAAGTCTCTTAAAGTAGCAACAACATACAATATCCTTCATAGAAAACATGGCTGTGTTTAGTGTCAGTGTATATACATTTACTTTTTTTTTTTTTTTTTTTTTAAATACAGGCTTTCGTGAACGATTGTTCCAGTACAGTATAGTCACTAATATTTAAATGAACACAAATATATAAAGGTTAAAAGTAGTACAATATATGAAAGAACAAACAACTACAGCTGCAGGTATTTACAACGATAAAACACAAAAAAAAGTACAATTACAGTACAGTAATCAGCAAAGTCATGGGAACAACAAGAATTAAAACTGCAAGTAGCAATGAGCGGGCTCTCACACCTCCGCACACGTCCAAGCAGAATGCACACTTTGTACAAAATAGTTAAACATTACTTCCTCTGTCAGCGTTACATCGGCTGGAAAAGGCAGAAAACGGACACTGGAAAAACAGCCTATTCAAAAGAAAAAAGAAAACACATTCACGGTTGTGTTACAATACAGGTCCCAGAGGTGTGTGTGTGTGTATCTGTACATTGACGTCAAATCTTAATGGGGTTTCAAATTCTGAGGGGCCACATTTGACGCATTTCTGACACAACACTGAAATTCACTGTGTTGCCATAGCAACGAGATTAATGAAATACTACTGATCTGACCCACTGAACCCATTAAATATAAAATGTTTGACCACTTCACGTGTTTGAACTACACAAAAATGTCACCACTTCTAAAAAGACAAACAATCCTTACATTTTCAAAACAGTCTTTTCCTTGGTCAGCACTTGGATCTCTTTATTACATTACAATTAAAATCCATTTGATGTGAATTTAAATCACTGTTCCACCTTTTCACATTGGGTGTCTAATGTAAGTAAAAGGGTTTTTTTCGTACACTTTTAAGCAAAAGTGAGCGGTAGAATTGCAAAGTGCCTTAGCTGAGGTTTGGAGATTTTTGTTTCATTATTTACTTTTAGTGTCTAATCAATCAGCAAAGTCTGTGAAGTAGGACATGAACTAAACTGCACAAACTGATATATTACATTCTAAAATACACCCCCCCAAAAAAAAAAAAAATCTTTAAAAATTCACTTAGTGCCATTAAAAACACACTTTCCAAACATGTGGAATTTCCAGAAAATGATTTGCCTGTTTTGTAAATGTTGCTCAGATGAGGAACAGTTAACAGCTGTATTTTTTTTTTTTTTATTCCCAATGCGTGCGATGTCTGCGTTTGGACTAATCCCTTAATGTCGGACATTGAGTCGAATCTCTTGTACAGAGTCAGTCTGACTGGTAGGACACACCGATATTGAATAATGACACTTTCAATTCTGAGTACCTGTATTCAGTGACAGAATAAACCTGTTCAGTTGATCACAATTTGTCCACAATTCATTCTTTAAAGACCAATGCTTCCCTCTTTAATATGAAGGGAACCCCAGACCAGTTAATTTATCTACAAATATACAGATTGTTCTGACCCATGTGTTTTTAACGGCACTATGTATACATGTGAAATTGCAGAAAATTCTGCAGTTTTCTCTTTTTTCAAGGCAGGGACTCACATTGTGTCCTTGTAGAATTATGACGCACCCTTGACGTCAAGTGATGGAACATGACGGGTTCGTCACACACACCTGTGCTTCTTAACCTGATCAGATGTGTTGAAGTTTTTCTTACAACGTTCACACCAGTACGGTTTGTGTCCAGTGTGGACGCGTTCATGTCTCATGCATTCGGCTGATTTGATGAAGGTTTTGTCACAGTGTTTGCACTTGAAGCGTCTGTCCCCGGTGTGGATGCGTTTATGAACCTCAAGGGCTCTATGTGAACTCAACAGCTTCCCACAAAACTTACAAGGGTAGATGTTTTCATTGGTGTGGATGTTTCTGTGGATTTTGTACACACTCATGTGGGTGAACCACTTCCCACAGTACTCACAGCTGTACGGTTTCTCTCCAGTGTGGATACGCTGGTGGACTATTAGGCTTATGCGCTGTGTGAAACGTTTCCCACAGTCACTACAGCTATGTTGTTTCTCTCCAGTGTGAATGAGCCGGTGGCGCTTTAGGTTAGACATCAGAGAAAATGTCTTCCCACACTCCTCACAGACGTAGGGCTTGGCTCCGTTGTGGTTGAGCTGGTGGCGTCGACCGTTACTCGTAGACGAGAATGTTTTCCCACAAAGTTCGCATGTATATGGCCTCTGACCGCTGTGAATTCTCTGATGAACCTTCAGTTGTCCTTTTGTTTTATACGTTTTATCACAGAGCTCACAGCTGAACGGCCTGTCTTTACTGTGAACGCTCTGATGATTCTTTAATCGATACGCTGCGTTGAACTCTTTGCCACACTCCAAACAACGGTACACTATCTGCAAAGACAGAGAAACAATACAAGAGAAAAAAAAAACTAATCAGCAAATTACACAAATGGCATTAAAATTAGACATCAAACACAAAAAATGTAAATATTCTATTTTACTGTATATGAGCTACATTATATGGACAAAAATATTGGGACACGTCATGTCTACAGCTGTAGGATGTCCTTCCTGTTCATGTTGATTTCCTTCAAGTTTAATAAGATATAAAGAAAGTAGATGGTTTGTTGTGGTAGAAAATTACACAAAAAATATTTTCGAAATTTAGAGGTAGAACATTTAAAATAATAGTCCTGGATTTAAAAAAAAAAAAAATCCACGGGGAGAGAAATTAAGAAAAACCACCTCTTAAGGATTTTGGAAGCAAAGATAACAATTTAAACCAAACTAACCAATGCAATGATATTTATCCCAAAATAAAACTATATTCTGACATTTGTCATTATTGTTTCGTATCCCAGACCCCTGTTAAAAAAAGAAACACCTGAATTCAACACAAAAAGTGTGTGCATTTATGTGCGTGGGATGAAGTTATGGAACAAACTTGATGACACTTTAAAGCCGTGTAAGAATACGCTGCTATTTGAAAGAATACAAACAAATGTTAATCAACTCATACAAATGCATTAAGTAATCAGACCATATTAGACCCTGTATAGTTTAGTCTATTTGTTCCTGTTTATTTCTGGCGGAATGGTTGCACAATGGTGATCCAACCAATATAAAAGGTGCTATGACTTGTTATTCCTTGTTCTCTAGTTTAACGTGATAAACAACCAATGAAGGAAATATATTTAGTTATGAATCTGACAGTGAAAGTAAGGAAGGGGCGGGACTAGATGAGCGTTTGCTTCTTTCTCTTCCATCTCAAGCTGTGTTTACGAGTTCAATCATGTGTACACATCTGTTCAGTTTATTGTATTTGTTACTTTTTCTGTGATGGGAGCATATGTCATTGACTTCTTGATTTTATTGTTTTTTTTTAATTTTTTATTTCAGTTTGAGACAAATAAATGAATGAAATGAAACATGCCCACATACTTTTGTCAATATAGTGTATTTCTACTAAACCATTTGAGGAAAAAAAAACCCAACTTATCATCAGAGTATGATGTAATAACAGGCCTGATGCTGCCAAAGATGTAAGTGTATTGTATTGCAAAGATAGTAATGAGCATGTTAACCAGGCAGCTTTGTCCAGGTTTTGTTATCACATGCTATTATGAGCTGTTTTTGTTGGTGTCATGATGCAATCATAGAAATACTACATCCATGTTTGCTGTTAGCTTAGCAGGAGTTCCTACTGCTGTGAGGGGGTATTTCAACACACATCTGAGAGGCCATTTACACTTAGCCGGAGATTTTTGAAAACAGAGACTTTTCTCCGCGTATGTGCCTCTCATTTACACGACAACGACGGGCACGAGCGCTGAAAACGAAGGTTTCTAAAAACTCTGGCCAAAGTGGAGATTACGACAAATCTCTGTGTTCACGTTTGTGTGTAAAAAGAGGAAAACGTTGGATCCTTTATCTGTGCTGTCCAGTTCAGTAGAAGGTAAATTTACGTTTGTGCACGGCGGTCTACGTGAACTAAAGACAAAACATGATTAAAAACAGACGCAGCTGTTAACGACTACAGAACTAACACGGTTCGACTCAAGAGTTCAAACCCTTTTTCATCCCCTCTGTCACATCCCAAAAGCAGCTTGTGATTGTAAACGCAGTCACCGGCTCATCCGTCTGCATTATGTCGGTTACACGTCTCGGACGCGGAACCAGGGAAACTACATCTCCATAGTTTCAAAGCCGAAGTAACGTTTCATTGTGATTCTTTTCAGGATTCTGATTGGTTACTGGTACTCGATCATCCCACTCCACTGCCACCTACAGAGTTTTCTGAATACAATCATGTCTGCACAGTTTCTTTTTTTTTTTAAACGGCGAGGGGAAATCTCAGTTTTTTCAAAATACCCAGCTACATGTAAACGGCCTCAAGTGGTTCATTAGCTGCTACTATCTTTGCGCTATGTGTTAATATCACTAAGACTCTGGAATTTCCTTTTGCCTGGTCTTGATGAGGCAGTAAACTACACACAAAGAGGCATTGAACTTAATTCCAATTCCTGCTCCTATACTGCAAAAAAAAGAACCTTCAAGTCTAACTGTCACTGACAAATTTATACTAGAAAACTGATCTGTTCAACACATTTGCAAAAATACTACCTCCTATCACCAGTGTTTCAAAACAAAATATTCATCCCATTGAACTGAATTGAATTCACTTTAAATACTCATGCCTACATTTAGATCATGAGCTAAAGATAGATGTGTAAATGGTGCATGTAGATGAGGTGTAAACATTTTGATAGGCTCTTACTTTACAACTACCTTTTCAACTGATTTCTGGGACAATGGATGAGTTTGTAACAGCATTAATCATGTTTTGTATATTATAAGTTAAATATTTGATCTGTTTCAAGGTTAAATTGCTTTTCTGGGATGTTAAAGTTTTACTCTTCTCCACAATGAAGCCATTAAAACATTTTCTTATGCTCTAGAAGTGATTTCAAAACAAATTTGTTTCATTTTGCATCACTGCATGTTATTACAGTTTCTAAAAAGAATAAGACACACATCAAGTCTCATGTCCAGGAATGATAGAACTTTGTAGTGAGAACATGGTCAAGTTACCTTTTGAGTTGAAGTCATGTTTCTTGGTGTAACGGCTGATGTTCTTCTACGATGTCAATAAAAACACGCCTCCTGTGAGATGAATCCAGCATCAACCTACTGAAAGAAGAAGAAACCCATTTAACACACAGGACACTAGAGCGACAGAATGCAGTTTTACACTTTTGCACATGATGAACCAGACCATTTTAATAATGAAGGGATCAAAATGTATGTGGAGGAAAAACAGTTTTGTCTGAGTCCATCTACGTTATAAATGTATCATATCTCACCATAATGTAACACAGCGGAAACCAGAGCTGTAGCTGCTATATGTCGTCGCTGTCGAGCGGAAACCTCTTATGTCCAAAACAGTAATTTTACAGGAAACTAGAAGAATGATGTATATTCTAAATAAATGAATGTAGTTAAGAGATGTCGTCACAAGCCATTTTCAGTACTTTTAACCATTAGGCCAAGATGAAGACTGACCAACTGAATTGTTTTATGATCAAAAAAAAGACCAAAAATTTACTTAAGAGGTTTCTGCCCAACAGCGACGATATCTATATTATAAAAGGGAAGTGGACTCTGTTTGTATGTGTGTGTCTTGGGTAGCACTCAAAATCCATACAGAGCTGATGGCTGCAGTTTGTCATACTTATGTATTTTTGATCAAGGAACAGACTAGTGAAAACAACAAGTTGATAAGACCAATATTTTGGGAGATATTAGTAATTTTGTAATACAACAGCCTCAAAATCACATTGCTATGCCCATGACAGCTGACAGGTACCACACTGCATGACAGGAAATGAAGTTAAAAATAGGAACGATGCATTTACTAACTTCAGCCCCTAGATATTGGTATTACTATATTAACTGTCATTTAAATTCTACAGAATGATTTACCAAACAATTTTTATGTCAGTACTTATAAAAAAAATAGACGAACATCTTTTCCCAAAAGTCAGCTCTCCCCAGCATCAAAACTACCACATCTAGAACCCATGGTTCCCCACAGGTCTACGCACTAGTGTAAGTGTACATGTGAATATAACATAAGGAGAAAAGTGGCACATGTGCATGTCTAAGACCTTAACACAGGGGGGTCAAAAGTAAGGACCGCCAAACGGGCCAATCTGGCCGACAGGATGAAATTGTAAAGTGCAAAAATTACACAGAAAATGTTAACAGTTAAGGGTGTTGAACTGGTTTTAGTCCTGGTTCCACATCCAGACCAATGTGATCTCAAGTATAATAATAATATAATACCCTATAAATAATGACAACTCCTATTTTTAACCTTGGTCTAATGTGAAAAAAAGTGAAATTACATTATGAAAATATTTACATTACGGGGCGGCTCAGGAGGTAGAGCAGGTCATCCAGTAACCGAAGAGTTGACGGTTCAAATTCCATCATGTATGAATGAGTATGAATGTTCGGTGGTGGTCGGAGGGGCTGTTTGGTGTTTAGTGGCAGCCACACCTGCCCCAGGGCAGCTGTGGCTACAAACACAGCTTACCACCACCAGAGTGTGAATGTGAGGGCGAATCAATAATGGATCAATAATGTAAAGCGCTTTGGGTGCCTTGAAAAGCGCTATAGAATCTAATCTATTATTATTATTATCATTATTACATTTACAAACTATCCTGTCACAATAATATGTGAATAACCTGAACAACTATGAACAGCATGAAATGTCTTCAGAAAAATAAGTGCAATTTTAACAATGTTATACCTGTTACGAAATGTTTTTCTTCATTTGTACATCCGCTGTGTTAATAACATCTGAGACATAATATTGTTGAAATTGCACTAATTTAAACAAACAAACAAACACATATTTAAGGGTGTATATGGTTGGAAACTAAAAGAAAAAGAACATTTTGTATTATTATTTATAGGTTATAATTTCACTGGTCCCACCCACTTGAGATCACATTGGACTGAATGTGGAACCTGAACTACAATGAGTTTGACACACCTGCCTAAACAAGTAACAAGGAAACATGGAAAAAATATAGGTAAATATATATATAATCAAATGAACACAGTGAAAAACATGGTCTGTAGAAACAAATTGTATTTTATAGTATTACAATGTTATTTTTTACCATGCTTCAGAGAGGTGAATTTCCAGTTTTTTGTGATAGTTTTCAGAAAAATCTATTACTAAAGCTGACTTTGTGACCCATTTACTGCATTTGACATCCTGACAGTACTAAACACATGCGTTTTTTCTTATATAGCAGAATATTTTAGCTCATTAACACAACTAAGATACGACGTTTATGTCATGATTTAAAAGCCACTGGAGCTACAATGAAAAGAAAAAAAAAAACAGTTACCGGGTATTTTCAAGGTAAACTGAGCTAAGGCTACACACACACACACACACACACACACACACACACACACACACACACACACACACACACACACACACACACACAC
>JAPQRP010050575.1:0-10135 GCA_037367295.1 Apogon hyalosoma
TGTTTTAGATGTTTCCCTCTTTCAACACACCTGATTCAACCACATGGCTCATCAGCAAGCATCCCCCGCAGCCTGCTGATGAGCCCTGTGGGTGAATCAGGTGTGTTGGAAAAGGGAAACATCTAAAACATGCAGGACAGCGGCCCTTGAGGACCGGAGTTTGACACCTGTGATCTACATGAACATTGAAGACTCCAACAACTATGACTCTATCTGTTTTAAGGACTAAACTAGATCTAAACTCATTATGGGATGGACCAGGAGGACCATCCACTATAATAAACAGCATAGGTCATTATGGGATGGACCAGGAGGACTATCCACTATAATAAACAGCATAAGCTGGAGTGGTTTATTGGTTGGGTTGGATAGGCTCAGACTAAGACTTTCAAATGAGTTAAAGTTTGGCTTGGGTTTAGGGTTTAATTGTAGGCATGAATAAAAAATAGCTGACTTCTCGGCCTGTGTCTGGAGGAATCTAATTATTACAAAGAGTAGGAGGAGGAGCTTCATTTAAGGACACATACCCCTCCTCACAAAGACAGGTTTATGTCAAACAGAACAAATCTAAATGATAATCTGATATAATATCAGTGATTAGTACTGCTTTGAAAGATAGAGATCTGGGGTGGATGCCGTCTCTCCTTATAAGACTGGGTTTTCTCCAAAATGTCCCCAATTGTCCACAAACTGTATGTTGCTGTCAGGACACCACCTAGAAAGGCAGGCATTGATTGAAGACATGCAACTAAACATGTCATCACTGGTCAGATTAGGCAGGGGAACAGAGAAAACTACAGAGTCCCACATACTTTTAGCGTAAGTACACACAACTACACACATTATTAATTTTGGTGACCTCTGACTGGCGTTGTCAGGAGTCATTACTGCCAATGTGAATTACTATCTTATGGTATTTACATTTATCCTTATCCAGCGGTTTTAAATATGACTCAGTGTCGCCCCCTCTGGTCCCTGAATGTATTTGACTACGGTCGCTGGTGTCTCTAACTTCACATTCCATACTATAAACCTGCCAATGACCAGAGTTTCAATCTCAGCGGGTGTGTCACTGAGTGGATTAGGGTTAGGGTAAACGTATTAGAATCATGTAGTTCAGGTTATGATTAGGGTAAACATATTAGAAACATGCAGTGGTTGGTGGCAGAATCCTGCACTGGGTCGGGTACCCAACGGGTACCCTGCAAAAACATGCAAGGATGGACAAAAAAAAGAATAAGAATTTTCACAGGTATGGGCACTGGTAAAATTAAACAAAATGTGGGCGGGCAGCAGGCAAGGAAGTGAAAAAATAAAAGAAGATCCGTGGATGAAAATAATTTGCTGGACATTAATGATGGTGATTATCTAATTTGACCATGGTTGATCCACAGCCAATTTGTTTTATTGTGAAGTGAGCTTCACCTCTGTTTACATCCGCCCACAGACATCAATGACCAGCACATATCAGCCTTTGACACCAACATCACTGACACACCCCTGGTGCTATCTTAGTGGGCAAGCCAATAACAAACACTGTTTATCAATGGAGAAGAGAGGTAAGGAAATATAATAATGAAGAGGAAAAAGAAGAACGAATGGATACCGTCTCAAGAGAAAATTTGCAAAGATGCCAGGGATCAGTACTTTGCTAAGTTGGCCTCCATTAACAACATCGATCCGTATAGCCTAAAAAAAAAAAACTGCTAGAAAGCTGACACAGCACTGCTGCCTCCAATGTCTTCCATGGACATTACTAACTATCTGGTTTATGGCATAAGTGCTTACATGTTTCAAGAGTTTAAAAATTAAAAATCTCTAGAGGCTCATGTACACTTCTCCAATGGCTGGGTGCAGGATCTTTACTCATTTCAACCGGAGAATTGTGCAAACACAGTTGTCACAGCAAAGGAGAGAAAACCTAGTCAGTATATCTCCCTGCAAATGGTGATGTTGTTCTGTTTCTTTTCCTACATTTGCACTAACGCACCTTGAAATGTATGTTCAGATGGAAAGGTATGATCCAAAAAATAACAAATCAGTGTTGATGCTACATGATTTTATTGCTGTTACTTATGCATTTTGACCTGTGATACAAAATTTGTCAAATGGTTGGTGTAACACTGTTAACTACTCTACCTTTTGAACTGCTATCGCATCCTATCATGCAGCAAAAGTGTCCCATTTCTCACACAAGAAACAGTCCTTAATTCTCTCATCTGATCTCTGACGCGCAGCTTTGTTTATCTCTGTACCCACCAAAATAGCGACAATTACCCAGAATGCACTAGTTTTTTGCGAGTGTGACGTCAGGTGTCAAAGACCGATTAGAGACGTATTGATGGCATGCGTTTTAGCCAAAATTAAAGCCCTTAAAAGTGAGTTTCTGTGTAGACAATGTGTTTAATCAAGGGTCGGGTTGGGTTGTGGGTCTAATGTACGCAGGTACGGACGACTGTGGATGGGACGTGGGGGAAAAAATGCAGGTAGCAGGTCAGGTTGCAATACTCAGCTTTGCAGGTGCAGGTTTGGAAAAGTAGACCTGTGTAGGACTCTGGTTGGTGGTATACCCAAGGCTTTGTCCTGCCAGGGTTAGGGTTAGGGGTTAGTCTAAACGTATTAGAATCATGCAGTGGTTGGTGGTGTACCCAAGGCTTTGTCCTGCCACTATGCTTCCTCCAACAGTCACCCACTGTTCCTGTTCTCCCACTACTGTGGATGACTAACCTGAGCAGGTGGGTCTGCTCCAGCTAAAGGGGGTGTGGCTAACTGTCATTCATTCATGGAGTGGACCCAAACACAATACACTACATCTGTTACAAGTACCATTATCACTAAAGGAAGGAGGGGAAAAACTAAACATCTGACACACCGAGCAGGACAGAAAAGGAGAATGGAAGGAGAAAGCATAGCCATATTAGCCACTGAGCTAACACAGATTAGCCAACTGAGAATAAATGGACTAAACAGATGCTAAAAGGTGGCCATTTGTGTTGTAGCTTTCATATCTGGTTGAAATTCTAATAACTGGCGACTTTCTAGGACACAAGAAATCTACAATAGCACTACATATTAGCAGTGATTATACTACAACTACAAAGACAACAAACACAGAACAGGAAATAATGCAAGATGCTTACTGGAGTATGTCAGACGTCAGGAGGAGTCAGCAGTCTCCAAAAATAGCTTGAAACACTGCCCAAATAAAATCCTTTTTCCAGAATCACTGAAATGCTTGTTTGTGTTATGTCTTTACTCACTTCCTTACCCACTTTTTCCAGCCACAGTCAGTCCTAAGACCCACTGTATTTGTCCTAGAATAACTGTAATAAGTGTCCAATTGGAGTTTTTAGACTTTTAGTCCATTATGGTGGTATACTGCCCTGACCAAGTTTTGTAACTGAGCCTTGCTGAACGTCTGTTCAGGTCTCTGATGGTCTCTCCAACTTACTGGTCCCCTCAGATTGCATCTTGTCTTTCTCCTGACAAGGCGGCCATCTTTCTCCGCCTCCTGGACATGGAGGGGCCACACTTCAGCACAACTGACATCCTGGAGGCAGTCCACTTGAATAGCGATTACCCATCAGCCCTCAAGTTCCTGACATACAGCTGTCCCATCTGTCAGGAGCAGGTGTCCTTCAGCAAGGTGAGTCATGATGTCATCTGCCTCAGTCAATCACAGACCAGACAAGCATGGTATGTTACCACATATGCAGCTTTATGCATCCATCTGAGGACTATACCTAACTGTAAAAGGCCCATAACTTTGCTTCTTCTGCTGTGTTTTTGTTTTGTAGGTCATCACTATGACTCACTGCTCATGCTTTTTGTGTCAGACATGTTTTAAGACGTTTTTCTCAGTGGCCATTAAAGAGAAGAGCGTCGATCAGTTAGTCTGTCCTCAGTGTGGTCGGCCTAAGATCCAAGGTCATGGTGGAATGGAGGAGGCCATGGACTACTTCAACCTGCTGGACACACAGGTCAGAGGTCACAATAATGATATGTAAGACTTAAGGTTGTGGATTCACAGTGTTTAGTGCTCAACTGAAGGAAGCTGCTCAAAATTATAGTTATCAGCAATAATGAAATATCTCAAAGATCCATCATGGACGACTAATGATTAAACATGTTTCTATAATGAGCTTATTACAATGTCTAGAGTTTTTTTTCTGTAACTCCCTTTGTAGAATTCAGCATATCTTATTAAACAGATGTTCCCATTGATACTTCATAGTATGAGGATCCTCTTTGTTCCATCAGTTGAAGCCTTTAATGTCAAGTCTTTGATTTAATTATGTTTCCAGATTCGTCACTTCCTACCTCCTCAGCTCCATGAACTATTCCAGAGAAAACTACGAGACCGAGCTCTGCAGGAAATGACCAGCTTCTGTTGGTGTGCTCATGTGAGACTATAACTCTGAGCTTTGTCCTTCAGCCATTAGTCAGTGTGTGTGAGTTCAGTCACAGATGATGTTACAAAAACAGAAGGTTGCAGACTGCTATTTTACTGCCAGTGGACTTCCATTGAAGCTTGAACCTTGTTGACATGTCTGAGCCAATGCCATCAGATTTGTGGTGTCACCAACATTGTCCAAATGTTCAGGGTGATTAGTCTGGTGGTCCAGCTCAGATTCTGAGATTCATGTTGTCTTTAGTGAGTTTGTTTTTTCTTAACTTTGGTTTCAGTTGTTAAATGAAGAAAGTGAAGTGGATTAATGACCTTCTAAGGACAAGAGATTAAGTTTAGTATACATAAATTTATTAAGTAAGATAAACATTACAAAAGAGATCCATTGGGCTTTCCCCTGGCTGAGTACATTTCTCCACTTCTCCATTCTCCCCAGCTACAGAAGGGTCCCTCACACACACGCGCACACGCACTCACTCACACACAAACACACATGCACGCACTCACTCGTGCGGTAGCAGGCCAGACATAAACAGAGCAGGGAAGGAGGGAGGGAGCATGCAGAAAAAGCAGCCAGAACGGGAAGTCTCTGTCTTTTTAAAGGCCAGTAATAGTAGGAGGAGAAAAGGATATGATCAAGATATGATCATGAAAAGACACACCTCTCACACATCCAAAAAAGGAAATAAAAATGGAAAATATGCCACCACAAAAGCTTGACAGAGTTCATGTGTTCTGCAGTCTTCAGGACAGTGGAAATGCCTCAAACCACCCCTGTCTCGCAAAACCATCATTTAATGGGTTTTAGGTTTCATCAGCTGGAGTGACAATGTGTTAGTGTGTAGATAAGATGTTACAGATCATCACAGAGGTTGTCTGATTATGAAACCATTTGTTCAGATACTGATCTAGCTCTTGCATCTCAAACAGAACAGCAGAAACTGCAAAAATCTAAATCTTATCAAGTGTATTTCTCTCATTTCTAGTCAAAATATCTCATCCTGCTTAAAACAAGACATAATCACCTAAAGAGTACATTTTCAGTGAGATATAAGAACTGTTTTTTAGACAATAGATCTGGAAAATCTTTATTTCAACAAATCTTACCAAGATAATTTTCACTTGTTCCACTGGCAGATTTTTTGCTTAATTCAAGATTTTTTGCTTAATTCAAGCACAAAAATCTGCCAGTGGAACAAGTGAAAATTATCTTGGTAAGATTTGTTGAAATAAAATTTTCCAGATCTATTGTCTAAAAAACAGTTCTTATATCTCACTGAAAATGTACTCTTTAGGTGATTATGTCTTATTTTAAGTCTGATGAGATACTTGGACTAGAAATAAGAGAAATACACCTGGTCAGATTTAGATTTTTGCAGTGGACCTGTTAGATTTCAGATGGTCTTTGGCCTGGTTGTCTTCAGTCAGGTGGTCTTTTACACTTCCTTTTGATGATTCTCTGTTGTTTTTTTGTCGGGTTGTCCTCACTCTGATTGTCTTCAGTTGGACCCTCCATTTGTTGTCCGCCTTATAACTGTAGACTAACAGTAGTTATACACCCAGGGTACATCTAACAGCCAACAATCATTTATGGTCTTTAAACATTGAAATAGTTTGGATTCCTTTTTGACTTTTAGACTCTAGACACAGAAAGTATGGGTTTGACTCAAAGTTAAATCTATAAAGTCTGTTATTGAAATGTACCAACTAAATACTGATAATGATAGTAGCGTTAGACGTTAAGTACTCTGATGTTAAAATGATGCAGATGTCGGATTGTCAGCTGCATGTAGGTGTTTATCAGAGTTGAAGTTCCTATAACTGTGATGAGGCTGTTTTGTAAGGTTAGCTTAGGCAGTTAGGTGTTAGTTTAGGTGGTTAGGTGTTAGCTTAGGGGGTTAGGTGTTAGCTTAGGGGGTTAGGTGTTAGCCTAGGTAGTTAGGTGTTAGTTTAGGTGGTTAGGTGTTAGTTTAGGCAGTTAAATGTGAGCTTAGGCAGTTAGGTATTAGCTTAGACGGTTAGGTGTTAGTTTAGGCAGTTAGGTGTTAGTTTAGGCAGTTAAATGTGAGCTTAGGCAGTTAGGTATTAGCTTAGACGGTTAGGTGTTAGTTTAGGCAGTTAGGTGTTAGCTTATGGGTCACAGACAGTATTTCCTGTTAAATTCAGACTCAGTTAAAGGGTAAATAATCCTTCATCAGACCAGTGGGTGGATGAAGGCAGTGTTGTGTTGTGTCCTCTATTTGTAAATGTTTTCTGGATGTGTGCCAGTGTTCATTCGGGATGCTTCATGAGGTGGACCGCTTGAGGATGGACTGTCCCAGTTGTAAGAAAAGCACCTGTTCTCAGTGCAGATCACCTGTAAGTATCACCTGTGTCTGCTCAACAGTCCAATAAAACCTGCTTCACTGGTCATCATTGTCATGTTTAATAGTTAGAGTTTGTAGACCCTCTTCAGGGTCACTCCTTTGGGGTAACCTTCACTCTTGTTGTGTTCTGTCTTGCTTGTGTTGTTGTCATAAACATTGTTCTATGTTTTAAGTGTTAGAACACAAAGTGACGCCCAGATGATGACACATTTAAATGCATAGTTTGCTTTGTGACAGATTTGGAACATGATAGGACATGTTCCTCCATCGTCTATATTTTTGTACCTTTTGTTCCACCCAGAGCCCAGGTTTGTTCAGGTATGTCATGTTGTCTTGTGTTTCTTCAGTGGTCCGTTCACCATGAGGGTCTGAGCTGCGATCAGTTCAAACTGTGGCAACAGCAGAACCAACCAGAGAACATCCAAACCAACACTGACCTGAGCTCCAGCAGCATTGGTACCAACCTTATCTTCATGGTTGTGTGTGTACGAGTGAGTGTTGTAATGGAGTCATGTACTGTGTTCTACTGAGCAAGTGTGGTCCATCTTCTTATCCAGTCCAGGCCTTAGTCTCATCAGTCTAATCAGAGAAGCCCAGACCTCCTCCTCTGGACTATGAGGTGTGTCCTGGGTCTCAAACCCTTACCCAGGTGGTTCAGCCTGACCTGACCAACCACCTCAAGTACCTCTTCTGTGGATTGGCAGTAATTCCAATCTGAGCTCCTCCTGATGACTCTACTTCTTACCCTACACCCTATGGTGGCCATCCCTTTACACCCTTTTTATTTGTGATGTAATCATTTCAGTCCCCGCCTGCAACTCATTATCACCAGGGAAGATAGGAATAGAAGTGGAGCCTTTTGGCCCAGCTCCCTCCTCACCACAGCAGACCAGTATGTCATCATCCACATCACTGCTGAGGCTGGATATGCCTCCCTGTTGATGTCCTGCTTAACCCATTCAGGAACAATAGCCTAAGACACTCACAGGCTAAATATGGAGCATTTTCCACAAAAATACATTAATCCTGTGAGTCATGACTTCTGACTGTGTCAGTATGTAGAGGTGGATTTACTTGCAGAGACCCCGCCCCCTGTGTTTTCTATTGTGCTCTTGTGCTGTGTTCAGGACGTTTCTGGGCATCAAAATTCAGGAAGTGGGTTGGTGTCACAGTCCAGTGTTCTCTGCTCTATTCTATTACTGCTCATAGTGAGGTGAAGTTCTGTCTGAGGCAGAGCTCACAGGAACAGATCTGTCAGTCACAGACATGTCAATCACAGATGTGGCTTTGGATGAGGAGGAGGAAGCATGTACTTTCCCAATAGTAGTAGTAGTAGTAGTAGTAGTAGTAATACTGTTCCATACTGTTGTGAGAAGTTGTGGGTATATTTTTTTGTGCTTTGAACAGAACATTCTTCTTTTATTTTGTTCTTGTTTTCTTGCTATCATCCACTTACTTTCCTCATTAACTTTATACAGTAAATAACTTTAAAAATACAGTGAAATTCAGGAATGTTTTACTTACTCAGAATGTCCATCCTGTCAGCTGGTCCTCAGGATGGTCTAATGTGGTTCTGATGTGACCCTGTTCCCTTAGAATGTCTGTCCTGTCAGCTGGTCCTCAGGATGGTCTAATGTGGTTCTGATGTGACCCTGTTCCCTCAGAATGTCCGTCCTGTCAGCTGGTCTTCAGTTTGTCCAGAGGAGGTTGTCTTCACTTCACTTGTTCTCAGTGCAAACATCAGTTCTGTGGAGGCTGCAGTCAACCTTTCACTCTTGGACCTGTGAGTCTATTGAACTACTGTCCCTGACTCTACTGTCTCTACTGTGACTACTGTTTGTACTCTGACTCTGCCATCTCTACTCTGACTTTACCATCTTTACTCTGACTCTACTGTCTGTACTCTGACTCTACTGGCTCTATTCTGACTCTACCATCTCTACCTATACTGTCTCTACTCTGACTCTACTGTCTCTACTGTCTGTACTCTGACTGCCATCTCTACTCTGACTCTACTGTCTGTACTCTGACTCCTCCATCTCTACTCTGACTCTACTGTCTCTACTGTGACTTTACTGTCTTTACTCTGATTCTGCCATCTCTACTCTGACACTGCTGTCTCTACTGTGACTCCACTGTCTGTTCTCTGACTCTACTGGCTCTATTCTGACTCTACCATCTCTACTCTAACTATACTGTCTCTACTCTAACTCTACTGTCTGTACTCTGACTCTGCCATCTCTACTCTGACTCTATTGTCTGTACTCCGACTCTACCATCTCTACTCTGACTCTACTGTCTCTACTTTGACTATAGGCCTGTAGTTTCTGTTCCACTGGTGCATCCAAAGGCCTCCATGCTCATCATCCTAGAGATTGTCTGTATCACCTGAGAGACTGGAGGGTAACCCGACTTCACCTGCTGCTCCAGGTAACGCTCACCTGACTGTCACATACACCTGGTTGGTCAGCTGTCACCTGTCATTCAAGTACACCTCATTTTCTTTGCCCATCAGTATTATGGGATATCCCCTTCCTGGTTGAAACCGGCCAGTAGCAGTGCAGCTGACAGCAGTCTGACAGCTACTGGTAAGAATTCAGTCCGCTGTTCTGGTGGACTTGTTTCTGTCCACAGGTGTGTGTTTTTTTTTTTTTTTAGGTTAGGGTTAGGCTTGTTCCCCGTGTGCTTGCATGTAATGCAATGGACAGGGGACTGTTGTTCGTCATATTTATTCCCCGTGTGCTTGCATGTAATGCAAGTCACAGGGGACTATTTTTCATGATATTTATTATCATTATTATTATTATTATTATTATTATTCCTCGTGTGCTTGCATGTAATGCAAGGCACAGGGGACTATTGTTCGCCATATTTATTATTATGACTTATTATCATTATTATTATTATTATTATTATACAAAAAACTTTGAAAAACAAAATGCGGCCCACACCGTTGAAAATACACCACAACATGTAATTGAAAAAATGTGTGGTTTGGACTCGAAAGATGTGCTATTATTTTTATTGACATTCCGATGCACAAATTTCGTAAAAAAATGCGAAAAACCAGTCAAAAATCTCCATCCGAAATGAATTGGGCCATTTTCAAGTGGCTACCATTTCCAAACAATTCATTATAAAATTATTCTGTCAACGCAGAAATGTTCAGCTTGGCTTAAACATTATCGATGATTCAAAATTGCAATAAAAAACCCCATTCATTCTTAAAGGGAGTAACAAAACAGTTGCTTTTTTTGGCACTGCTCCTGCTTCGCCATACTTTCACCTACAGACTTCATTTAAACTTTAAAACGCAGGCACTTTTGTCATCTCTACAAGAATGTCTTTGGTATGAGGATGG
>JAPQRP010050576.1:0-60293 GCA_037367295.1 Apogon hyalosoma
TATATATGATAGTAAATGTGTTTAAATGTTAGTGCATGTAGCAGTGTGTGTCTACTTGGCAGACATGGTTCTGTATGTGTGTCAGAGAGAAAGAACAGAGTGAGCTTTTCCTCTTTCCAGCCCAATAAGGCTCTCTGCTGCTCCCACGGGCTGGTTAGCGGTTGTCCAGAGGTTCCTCCATGGCTACAAGGGGGTTGTTTTGTGGTTGTAAATTGGGTTGGTCCTGGGAGAGCAAGTGTTATTCTAGGAAAGGCTTTTTTTCCTCCACTTTCCCACTCAGTCTTTTGCTCATTCCTCCCTCTTCTGCATTGATACTGTAGCTCAGATTCCCCCAGAGAAGAGAAGGTGTGGTGTTTATTGCTCGTCAAGAGAAAGACAGCACTGCCCTTTACTCTTATCTCCAAGCCTATGGGTTTCATGTGGGTGGGTGTGTGTGTGTGTTCCATCAGCCCTCCAGATCATATTAGTTTCAACACAACAGCTTTAGCTCAGCACAAACTGGTGGAACTAGTTCTGCAAGTAATTGTTTGTCTTTGGGGAAATTGTGTTTCATTGGTACTGTTGTATGTGTGTAGCTTGCTAGTAAACACCTTGTGAGCACACACATTTGCACACGTAGCTGTGGCTGCAGACATTTGAAGTTGTGTATCCGCAGGTAATCCACTCTTACTTAAAACAGGTGCAATCTTGCTGACATACACTAATGCGCGCTTACTCATACAAGTAATTACATTTTCACAGAGACCTGGATTACACACACATATATGCGAGGACAGATTGTCGTTCTTAAGCTCCCTCACTCTTCTGTTTTTCACACACCCACTGACACGACATACCAAGAAAAGCATATTTATTTTGACTCTTTGCTGCTACACAGGAATGTGTCGGCACAGCAAATGGCAGGCTATAGAAAAGTATAACCCATCCAGATGATTTATGACCTAAGTGCAAAAAGAACTGGCTTTCCTCTTTTCCACCACACATCCTTTTTTTTTTTTTTTTTTTTTTTTTTGCCCACTCTGTCCACAAGCACAGTCATGGAGAGATACCAGACTCCTGGCCTACTTGCCTGAGTTCACTAATGCTGTCCTCTGTTGTACCAGACACTTCCACACTGTCCTCATTTATCATCAGTGGGCTTAGTCCCAACACAATTCCTCTGCCCCCTTTCCTCATTTCCTCTCCACATTTGGAAAGGAAGGAAAGAGCACAGGTTAACATTTCTTTCTCATTGTGTCCTAGGAGCATCAGGTCAGCGGGTCAAGGTGGAGCCAGAGGTGTTGTCATATCCTGGCCAGACAGTCAGCCTGCGTTGTGCCTTCACCGATGCCACTGGGATCCAGCTCACAATGGTCATTATGCATTTTTTTATTTGTCGTTTTTGTTAGTATTTGATTACGTCGTCATACCAGCACAGTCATATCAAGTCTAAATCATATTGGTGGTATGAAAATCTAATAACAACGTCTGGTTCGTCCTGAAATTGCAGTTCATTGTGCTGACTTGACACAATACAATTTGTTGAAATTGCTTCGGATGACAATTGCTCTCATATTTGAAGCTATTAAATGAATTCACAATTCTGTATTTGTTGAAACACACAGCTCTGGAAAATTGCATTTGCCATTTATGCAACAACCTGATTCTGCAGGTGTTTGCAATTTCGTCACCCAGGTGTAAAAGAGCAAATCATTACAGTTAAAATACATATGAAATTAGTATTTTGGTCCATGTTCCTTGTTTACCTATCACATTAAACCTTAATCTAACAAATCATAGCCCACAGACATAATCCTAAGGTTAGTAATAGCTTTTTTTTAAAATCACATTTAGGCTTAATGTTTTATTACTCCAAACAAACAATACTAAGCTTCATTTTGCTTTAGGGGATTGAATATGGTAATGGACGCACTTCTTAGTCGCATCTCAATGAAGTGGGAAGTGCACAACTCTGCTTGGTTCCACTAAGAGCAGCTGAAAGAGAGCAAGTGCAGAGCCTAAAAAAACCCACATCCATATTCATACCTGCTCCAGTTATTTGATTGTGATGCTGCATACACTGCCCTGTGGAGTTTACAGCAAAATATGGATGCGTTAAAACACTCTCCAGTGACACTTATCAGAGCTATGATAAATGATGCTTTTTCTCAGTCCACCGGTCTGGTCTGTCACTCTGTGCATCCTAACGACTGACCCTGTGTCTGCTCCACCACAGGTCACATGGATCTACGAGCCTAAGGATGGAGAAAGAACCAATATAGCCGTGTTTCACCCAAACTTTGATCCAAACTACCCAGATTCACCCCAGAAGGGTCGTGTCAGCTTCTCATCCAGTTCCCCCAACATTGCCAGTCCTTCAATCCAGATAACGGACGTTAGAATGACTGACGAGGGGAAGTACATCTGCGAGTATGCTACCTACCCACGTGGCAACGAACAAGGCATCACTAATTTGGTTATGCTGGGTAAGTCATAAACTTCATCTACATGCTGTGTATATGATGTGTGAACAGTAGAGCCGCCACACAAGATTTAGGGATCTAAGTGTCTTCAACAGGGTTTCTGTAGGTGGATAAAATGTCTCAAAAATATAATGCTGCTTAATCTGAATTTTAGATTTTAAATATCTTAAGTTTTTGACATTGAATGGGTATTTAAGTAAACATTGCTTTAGTAAAGCTACACTAATTTTAGTCTCACTTTTAGACATGGTAGGGAAAATATTGTTCTGGTTATACTGTAATCAAAAACCAACTATCTCATCATGGAACCACTAATGCAAATTGCACACACTGATCACATGTGGACTAATGATTGATCTCTTCTAATTGGTAATATAGCATTTTTTAATGTTTATTTTATCTCTATTTATTTTATAGAAGTGATATATTTGAAGTTTTTTCTGTTAATGTCACTTTAATGAGTTAGAGATCAGGCTTGTGAATAACGCATTTACTGTTAAGTTGAGACCTGCAGAAAATAACAAGTTTTAAGACTTCCACACCTATTGTAGGAAAACATTCAAATTTGGAACTTTGTGGTGAAATGCATTACATGGGAAGTCATAAAATCATAAAGCCTCTGTGAAACACCTCTTGCAAATGCCTAACGCCACCCAGCAGCTTTCTGTAATTCACATAAGGCTCATCACCAAAGTCAAGCTCTGCTTTTCCTTCATACTCTTTGTATTTCACAATTGCGAGGGCAGATGTGAAGTAGTTTTTATACTGTATTAATAATGGTCTTTGTTTAACTGACTGAAACCCATAGAAACTCTGCTGAAGAGTACAAAGACGATGTGAAAAAGGGCTTTTTAGTCACTACATCTTAGCACAATGGAGCATCTATGACAGATTCTGCATCAATCATCAACCATATATATGCAGAGTGCTCTCCACCTACTTCCTTTCCTAGGCTGTCTTCCACCCCCAAAGGTAGCGTGCAGGTTAAAAGCATGTCCAGCTACTCTTAATTGCTATTATAAGTGGCATTGTCAGATCAATTGTGTTCTTGTTAATGCAATGGAACCATTGGTCTAACCTTGGCCCAGCACCAGTGCCTCTTTGCCTCCCTCTTCTCTTCCAAACGCATCATGCTTCCTTGCCTCCCCTCAGGCAATGTATTGATCTGGCTGCTTGTCATGCCTGCTGTCAGCTGCTGTCCTGCCTGCTATCCTCTGATCCCACACGAGTATCACAGAGGGCAGTTGTGGAGGGAGAGAGGTAGAGTAGGTCTGTTGAGGGCTGACAGAGATAATGTAGTGGTTTAGAAATAGTGCATGGGAATGCATTGCTCCAGTCAGGGAAATTGTTTATCAATGGTGAGTGAGGGGATAGATTAAAGAAATGAAGGGGAAGAAAAAGAAGATTTAGGGTTTGGGTGGGTTTTCTCTGTAATTGTTTATCACTGTTCTAGAGAGAAAAGGATGAAGTTGAGAGAGAGAGAGACTTTTTTGAGATTGAGGTTTTGGATTTGCTTTTGCTAGACTGGTGACTTAAATTGTTTATCGATAATAGTGCACATTATCTCTTCCCTCAGCTGCCTTATTTCCATTTTATCTATCTCTCCATCCTTTAATCTTCTCTCTGCCTCTCTGTGTCTTATCCTCTCTCCCCCCTCCATCCATCCATCTATCCATCAGCTAAGCCTCAGAACGCGGCGTCCACCGTAACAGTGGATGTGACCACTAAGCAGGTCGTTGTTGCACGCTGTGAGTCTTTGAACGGTCGCCCGGCTGCCAAGATCTCCTGGGTCACTACAGCCAATGGCAATGCAACAACAGTGTCTAAGCCAGGTAATGACAACACCGTGTCAATCACCAGCGAGTACCGCATGGTTCCCACAGCGGCTGACAACGCGAAGGACATCAGCTGCGTGGTGGAACACAGGACCCAGGTCAAACCGGAGAGTTTCCCCATGAAGCTGGCAGTTCAGTGTAAGACACCACTCACAGAGCACCCAGAATGCATTATTCCATCAACCACTTTCCTGGTCACAATCTAACATGATGAGGTTTTGTCCATTTCAGACCTTGGAATGATTAATTGAAGTCAGTCTGCTTTGCTGTTTTTTTTCTCCCCTCTATCATTCACATGTTCCTCCATCAGATTCCCCTCAGGTGACGATAGTGGGCTATGACAATAATTGGTACGTGGGTCGCACAAATGTTATTCTCACCTGCCAGGCGACTGGAAATCCAGTTCCGACCACTGTCCTGTGGAGAACGTGAGTACAACACCTGCTGTGACCTCTGTGGGCATGTTTCTTTCTTTCTCTTTTCTAAACATGTTTTTTTCTTTCCTCTTTCTCTTTCTTGCTCTGCCTCCTGAGCTGTTTTCCTCTTTTTTTCTTTCATTTCCCTTTTACCCTTAATTCCCAGGTCCCAATCCTTACAGAGCTGCAATCAGCGCTTTTATTATTGCCACTATAGCCCGGCACTCTGATTATGGAGATAGCCGTATAATTTCTCATAATGGACTCTGTGACTCGAGATTTAACCCTCACATAATGAGAAACACAATATGACTCCCTCTCCCCATTTTTCCACATTATCAGCTATTAACATAACTGTGACAAAATTTGAAAAAAATATTGTGAGTCTGGATCTTGAAATTGGGAGAGATGAGATTTTGGGTTGGGATCCAGTAGTTCTGATTTTTCTCCAGTCCATATCGTATTTTTTCTCGACTATGTGATAATGGATTGCCTTTTGAGGAAAGGGAAAACTGATTGGTTTTGCACTGCCGATCAAGATTAGTGGAATTTGATGACTTTGCACAATGCAGCGTGTTTCTGTAAAAGTCCAATCCTTCTTTATTTCTTTTTTTGACTTGTTTACTTTTGGCATTTTTTCCCTTCTTCTGTCTTATGTCAATACACTTATGTCTCTGCAGGATGTCAGGAGAGATGCCGGACACAGTGGAGATCAAAGACAATCAGTTGAAGGTTCTGAAGGTGGATGATGCAGTCAACACCACTTTTGTCTGTGAGGTTAAGAACCGCATTGGGATCGGCAAGGACCAGGTCACAGTTTTAGTCAGAGGTACGTTACAGAATTCAAACAAGTACAAATGTAACCAAAACATGCACAAGAATAAGTTAAACTATACAGTATAAAATCAAAAGGCTTGAACATAAGGTCAAGTAAATATTCTTGAACACGCTTAGAATAAAATATAAAAACTGTTTGACATCAAAAACTAGCAACACCACAGTCAAGCAGATGTGTTTCGATTTTGCAGTTTTTACATTATCCTTAGTTAGTATTGTTAATGCTATCATATATTAAGCCACCTGCTGCTTATAAGTAACTTGAGTGCAATAAAACTGAAACTGTGCACAGTACTGGTAAATGTGTCAGTCAAGGTCTGAACATTGCTGTAGTGAACTGAGAAATGCACACTGGGTGTCGTTTATTTAAACTTTCCCCTGATGTGTATATAAAAACATTTACATCCTCTGAATTGATGAACTGGAACCAAGTGCACTTTCATCACACATGCTGTACATTCCTGGTGCTCCATGCTCTCCTGTCTTCCCCAGGGATGCACCTTGTTCCGCTTCACATGTCACATGACTACACACACATACATGCATATACACACACATACACTCTCTGTGCTGAGGACTATCTTGGGTGTGTAGTTTAGGGCTAGTGGGTCCAGCTGCTCTGTCCAGGGTGTATCTGTACACATCTTACAATGTATGTGCATATATTTGCATGCAATCCTTATGGGCTCTCATCTTCAGCATTTAGTCTCTCTGTCTCATATTGTGTCCTCTATTTTTAATGCATGTCACTTTTCTATGGTTCTTTGCATGTGCTCAATAACACTGTATTATGGAAGTTTCTATCCTGTCTTACCCAAGGACTTTCCATCTACCTTTGTTCATCAGGTGGCATTTATAAAGGGGTGTCTCACAAGGTTTTCAGTACAAGTTCCCATTGTGAGTGTTGCATACAGACAAGACCTTCTCACTGCTTTTCTTTTCTTTGCTTTTCTCTTAATTTTTTCTGAAGTAAGGGAGCACATTTCACCCCTCTTAAAGTCCTGATCACAAAAATGAATGAGTATTTTCTCAGCACTTCCGTTGGCCATCAGTATTTGCAAGAGGGACTAAAGCGATGCAAATGAGCAGTGTTCATTAAAGATCAGACCACTGCCGCTTATAAGGAAACAAACTGTTGACTTTGAAATCAAGTGGATTTCAGTATCACCTTGTGTTTAGCTGGGACATGACTGAATCAGCTGTGTTGTTTGTGTATGACTTTCTGTGCTTGATATATAGTCTGATTTATACTTCATACCACCATAAGTCTCACAGTTATGATGCGTTCCATTTACTTTGGATGTTGCACGTCGGAGCTGGGAATGACGTCAAACCAGAGTGCACTCCATTCCAGTACAAGTCAGAAAATCAATAGCAATACCAGTTCTAGCCAGGTTAGCCATTGTAAGCAATATCACAAATACTGAAGCAACATGTCCACAGATAGAGGTTGGACATTTCTGTGGATGTAAGACAGAAATGCTCATTTACAGTTTATTACTACAGCTTTCACCACTGTTGATGTATGGAGCTGCCGTCATAAATTTAGAATTTGGTCATCAGAGACGTTGGTCTGACTTTCTAATTCAGACATCTGACTTCAGGGGCATTCTAGCTAAAACTTCCAAAAGGTAACTCAAACTCTGACCTCTAAGTTAGAATGGAACATACAATTAAACCCTCCAGAATAGCTAAATCAGAGAACAGCCCATACTTCCTCTCCTTTTTGTGCCTCAATAGTTTTAGCTGCACCCCATCAGGGTTTATTCCTGTATTTCACCTCATGCAATATACATCCCCTTTACTCTCCTGCTGCTTGCCTGCACTTAACCGGAAGTTATTTTCTGCTGACTTGGGGGAAGTCTTGCTCATAATGGGTAAAAAGTGCATTTCTTTGATGGCTCCATTTTTAAGAGACACCCGGCTCCCTCATGCCCTAATTTCTTTTTTTTTTTTTCTTTTTTTTTTTATCCCTCTTGCTCAGTCTGTTTCTTTTTTCTTCCTTTGGTTCTGCTTCACCCCCCCATCTTTCTTCAAGTCCCTTGGCTCCTTATGGTGCCACAGCATGCGTCACTACTCCTCTGGGGCCATTCTGTACAGCTACATAGTAGTATATCTGGCTTCTGTAGCACAAAACATGTCACCATCTCCTGCTGTGTATTACAAGCACCAAGCAAGGAAGGTACAAAGAACTGGGGAGCAGATAGAAGAACATGGTGGTTGCTGCTTTTAGACTAAAAAGCCACAGAACGTGTACCAGGATAAATCAGTGCCAGCATGTCACTCAGAGGGGAAGAGAGGAAAGGCGTAAGGGATGGAGGGAGAGAGCTGATGCTGACGGCATTTAAAAGTCCCATGGGAATCTTGTGCCACTGCATCCTATCTTCACCGCTGCTGGACTCCACTATCTCTCAGCGTAGCGTGTGTCTGTCTGTCTTCAAGCCTCTCAGAGCGGATCAGTCACCCTTTGCTGCTTCAGCTCCTGGCTGCTTCCCTCGTCATTCCACCATCCGCTCCCCTCTCGCTCTGTCTTTTATCCTACATTTCCACTTCGTTCCCATTCTTCACCTCAGTTTTCCTTCCTCTCTTCCTTCTTTTTTCTTCCTTTTTGGTCTTTTCCTGTGTTGTACTTCCTACAGTTTCCTCGTCATCTCCCTCCTCCATCTCCTCTTGTTCACTTTTCATGTTCGACCACCTCCTCCCTCCTTCCCACTCTTCTCTTACTCACTCGCAGAGGAAAGGAGGAGGAGGATAAAATGTGAGCTAAATTTGCCAACAGTTAAGAGGTGAATGAGGCAACCAGCAAGTGTCAAAGTGAAGGAGTTTTGTAGAAGGCAGGGAGATGGAGTTCAGTCTTTTATGCTCAGAAAGGAATTAGACATTAAGGAGAGGGTGATAGCTGAACAGAGAAAGTGAAAAATGTGGAGTGACTCCAGATGGGGGTGCGATGCAGACCTGTGGAGACTAATGTGAATGCGTGTAGACAAACGGGGCTAAGAGGGGCCGACAGGCGTGAAATGGCCAGCACCTGCTACATAGCATGCCCCCCCCCTCCACTACACTACCCCACAGCTGCATGACACACACAAACACACACGGGGCTCTACATACTAGTATGTGTCTGTGTGGGTGTTTTTTTTTCTCTGTGTCCTCTGCCCTCAGTCTTGTCCTGTGCACCTGGAGGCAGAGAAAGGGGTGGATGTCCTCTCTTCTCCTTGCCTCTTCTCCTCTCATCTTCGATCCTGCTGCTTAGTCACATGCACAAACATATCCTATCCCGCTCTCCTGTCTCACTTTCTTTCGATTTATCTCTCCTTCACTATCTCTTTCGCAGCAGTTTGCTCTTTTTATTGCATCTCTCATCCTCTCAGTTAGCATATGCTCTCTCCTCATCCTCCTTATCTCTCTCAGGTTGTCTTTCAGCCTCCGCAAGTCTGGCGCTGATCTCCCCTGCTCAGATGAGACTTCTGCCCCTAGCATTCTCTCTTTTCTCTCTCCTTCTCATTCCCATGCTATCTCTCCCTCTCTAAGCTTAACTCTTAAATACCAGTAGCTCTTCCTTAATCACAGCTTAGTAGTCTCCATCCTTCCAACTATCCCTCCATCCCAGGCTCTTCTCAGGGGGGATCTTGTGAGGCTAACCCAGATTCTCTCCATCTTCAATCTTGTTTTCCTCCAATCATACCTTACACTGGAGGCTCCTCTGAAGCTCAAAAAAGTTTAAGGTTCAATATTTAACATTCTCCTGCACTTACGTGAAGTTTGCACTGGAATCTGTTTTGTGCTGGGAGCTGGTTGCTTGTTGACTCCACATCTAACTCACATTTTTGAGCTAAACACCATCTAAGCTAACAACATCCACGATAACAACCTGTGTGATTATTTGTATGCAGAGGACTTGGATGGGTTTTTCAGTTAAAATCCTTTTGGTCACAAGTGCCTTCTCCTCTGCTTCCCTGCAACAGCAATACTGTACAACACTAACCACCACTTGCTTAGAAATGGAGTCGGGTAAAAGCAACAAACGACCAGCTCCCGGCACAATATGGAATGCAGCACAAGCACTACATAAATACATGTGCACACACAGATCTTTCGTATAGAACCTGTAAATGCCTCTGGTTGTATTCATGAACAGTCTGAGGCATGCCTCAGTTCAACAGAAGAAATATTTCCTCCCAATTCTGTGCCTTCGCTCCTATTTTCAGACTCATTGAGAGAGACAGTTCAAGGGCAAGGGGCTTAGCCATTTTTCTCCACTGAGTTTGTGTGTTTGAAGGAGAGTGTGTGTGTGTGTGTGTGTGTGTCTGTCTGTCTGTCTGTCTGTCTGTCTGTCTGTCTGTCTGTCTGCATCTGTCTGTGCCTGTCAGTGTGTGTCTCCGGCCATGCGAAAACAGCCAGAGAACAGGTCTGATGGAGCCAAGTCTCCCTCCAGCCTCTTGCTGGCCCCCTGCCCACCCCTCATTAGCACACACTTAGACACAACACACACACACACACACACACACAATAGACACACAGTGCCCTGTTCAATAACTTAACATGCTGACAGAGAATACTGCTCAGCTATGCTTTAGGTGCAGCCCAACCCAGTGTTGGACTACTGATGGCCATAATGGTGTGTGTATGTGACTATGCATGTTTTTGGGAGGCTGCAGTACATGTTACTTCTGCTCCATCTCTCTCATTACTTGCGGTCACTTGGAGCTTACGGTCGTGCTGGACGTGACTTCATAAGAAGCATGCTGTTTCTTGGCTTCAGCAGTATGGTCTGTTTGTGTGTTTGGAGACCTGGTCGTTGCTGCAGTTTTGCATTTTGTTCTATATTTTTTCTGTTGCTGTTATTCACACAACATGCATTTTGCATTTTTTTGGTCGCTCATCTAGCAGCATGGCCTCTTCTCGCTCACTTAAATAAATTCCAGTAGAGCTCTGTTAGGATGTGTCTGGGTCTGTAGTGGGACTGTAGTGGGAGCCTGGGGTGGCTCCCTTACATCTCTCTCTTGAATGTTTTAAGCGTTATCTCCAGAAGGGTAGAATAAAACATGAATTATCATCCACAAAAGGATTTAACAGCAGAGACTTTAACAAAGACACTTGGAACTGACTTAAGCAAAGCATTAAAAATAATTGGATGAGAGGAATTGGGGAGAATTTGCATTTAAATTTTAGTGTAATTCCTTTTGATGTGACTAAAATGTGTGGCAGCATCCAGTCCTCAGTTTGCACAGAGATTGTTGCTACATTGCATGGGACTGAGCTCCATGGATCCTGAGGTGATAATGCATTTCTTGTGTTCCTGTTACAAGTGGACACCAAGGGCTGGCTCTCACTCATGTGTGTGAACAGGGATGTTTAGCAGCACTTGGGGGGAAAATCGAAAAGAGACTTTGTGGTTGAGGAGGCTGCTGGGAGACACTGAAAGATAGGGAGGAAAAAAACACATCACATAAATTTTGTCCCTAGGCTTGTGCTTCAAGACAAGAACGGAGCATGAGAGCTGAGGAAGTTAAGGTATGATAGAAATAAAAAAGCAAATTTGAGAGATTGCAAGGAAATGAGTTTAGAGAAGATGGGAAGTGTGTCTGCAGGAGACAGCTCACGAAGTGGAGATAGAGATGGAGATCCATCCTAAAGAGTGAGAGATGGATGGATAAGGGTAGTAGAGGAGGAGGCAAAAAAGAGAGCAGAGCACAGGTGTAGACTGCAGCAGACTCTTTCCTATTTCCTCTCTTGACAAGAATCAGTGTTACAAGAGTAATTCTGTCAGCTCTCTGTACACTTAACAAGAGGGGACGGCTTCTGTTGGATTTTAAATGGGAATGACAATAAGAATAGGGCTGATTCGCCACTTTCAAATTTAGGCAGGGATTTCAGCTGCAGCGTCTGCTGGTTAATCCTCTGCAGCGGCTGGTGAAAGTGCAGAGAGTGGAAAGGAAAGCTTGAGAAACAGAATGGATGTTCAGCTCAGCCAAGGCTTCTTGATCATTTTCAACCAAGGATGGAAATTAAAAATTCATTTGCTCACCTAGATCTATGGATTTTAGTGTGCAGTTCTAACCTAAAGTAAGGAGCACTTTAAAATAATAGGAAGCTATATAGAGGTAGGAGAAAATATTGATACAGGAACGCGAAGGGTCAAAGGACAGAGGTTGTTTTACACTACCTGTTGAGGCAGATTTGTGAAATGTGATATTGAGCTATATAACTTAAACACATGTGTACGATGGTTATGTTGTGATACAATCATTATTGTGGGCAGTATACTGTGATGGTATCATATCTTCAGTAACTCCTGCCCTTTATCATCACTTCAAGGCAACCAAAATGGAATAAAAATATGGCATTAAATTAAAAGAAACATGGTTGTTAAAGCAGTAAGCTGTATCTTTTCCATTGTCCTTCAGACCCCTGCAGTGGGCAGGTTAAATAAATAAATGCATATTCATGCTGCATATTCATCACATCAAATTGCTTTTCTGTATTAAATTTTGATATGCATAATGGAGTCTACATATTTTCTTTCCATATCCAGTGTCATTTACGGAACAGTTTTATTCAAGTGCATTACAGCACAGACACTATAGACAACAGGGGTGGAGCTGACCTTTAACTCTACCATTGTTACTGTCATACTCCCTGCCCGCTAAGTTATAGAGGATAACCAGATGGGGAAAATGGTCACAGCAGGATCTGTCTTTGGGGAGTTATCATGGAGTCTGAAAGCACTTAGAGCCCTGAACTCATGGCCCATAAAGCCTGTGCAATAGCAATAACACTGTTATGGTGTTTCTGTTGGCTTTACTCACTTTTAGTGTCGTAACCAGGCCTGGGATTTATCAATACCTCTGGAGTACCAAAATGTTTTCATTGCATTGAAAGCTGGCACTGATTGCTTGGTCAAAGTCCCAGTCTTGTTTGCTTATTTTCTAATATTTTGTATTTATTCAGGAAAAAACACTGTATGTCTGCACCCCTGACTTAACTCTTGAAATATAAAAAAACCTCATTTTAATAAATGGGAAGAGATGATTATGCCGAAAAACATGTTTATATTCTTCAAAGTAGGGAATCAAGAAAAGCATTATTTTGCTTCTGGTGCTGAAACTCAGGTACGTTTCTGCCACAGCTATCAAAAACTTTCAAATAATACCCAACCTTAGTCTGTGCTTGTTTGCAAAAGCAGTCCTGTCTGTGGCTGTTCAAATAACTGCCGCTAAAAAACACACTTGTATCATTGCAGAGGGATGCCACAGGAGAGGAAATGAGGATTCAGAGAAGGAACAATATATTGCTGACAAGTCATACTTCAGAGCCATCATTTAGCCGTCACTACTCCTCAGTCCTGTTTTTATGCATAGTAACACTCAGATATCCTTTGGTGAAGCGTTAGTTTTGCTTATGCCCGCTGTACTCTTAGAAAGCCTTTGTTCACTTCAACAAAGCATAAATCAGCTTTGTTTCATGTGTATGCATATATAATAAGGGGAGGATTAATTATTGGATCTGATATTCATATTTTTCTGATTATACTGGCACCTGTACTTCTTTCTGAAACTGTAAGTGTGCTACTTTTGCTCTGTTGCAGTCATCTCTGATGTTATTTGATTGGCTGCTTATCAAAAGTAAAGGCCTATCAATACTGAAATGAAAAAAAATAATAGGAATTTGTTCAATATTAGAATAGTTATCTATAATTCAACTAGATTACTGTGAAAACTTACTCTAAATATCATTGAAATACACTGAGTTGTGCTTCATTTCATTTGGACAGTCAGCTTGAAGGCTTTTCAGTAAAGTTTTCAGCTTGAGTTATTCTAAACGTTCACACCCAGAATGGCTGTTTCTGAAAACATTGTTTCCAAATGTCGGTTACTGCCCTCCTTCATTACTAATAATTGGTATTTGTATGAGCTCAAACAAAAACCATCTCAGTCGACCTCTAACGTGCGCTATGGCAGTTATGATTTAACCAACCATGACTGAGTGAAAATGGACACGCATATAGGACCAACATGCACTCAAGCAGTGCTCGTGGTTAAGAGAAGCAGAAAGGGGTGCCAATCTGTCCCCCGCTCTACGTTCATGGCTTCCAGGAGGAGTTGTCAGTCTGCTGTGTCACTTTGTCACTCACTCACTCTGCCACCGCCACCTCCTTTTCCTCCTCCTCTTTTTCATCTAATTTCCACCCACTCCTCCACCCATCATTTATTTCACTCTGCATGGCCTCTACCTGTTATGCCCCGCCCGCACATGCCATTCTCCACTACTTTGGAAAGTGCATGTGGCTTGCACTTTTTTTTTTCCCTCATCCTTGTGATTTGTGGTGACCAGAGAGAGAAAGAGCCTTGGACAGACCCTGGCTGTTGAAGGGCAACGCAGGGGGAAACGTAGCTGAGACGTTGTTGTGACGTGGCTGTGGGAATGGGGACAAGAGCAGCTCTGAGGGAGAGGAGGAAATGTCACTGTAGCACGGCGTTCAACACACACACAGACACACACTTTGGACTGCACTGACACCTCAGCATTCTTATACACCACTCTGAATACAGTTTAGACCCACACCACTGACACAATCCAACCCCTGCCTTCTCTCTGTGTTTCTTCTTTTTTCCTTGACACTGTCCTTTTCTGACTCTCATCTATTCTTTCCCTTGCCCTCCCTCCTGGTTTCACACTGTTCTCTTTTTTTCCCCCTCTCTCAACCATATTCCTTCTTCTTTTTCTCTCCCCCCTGCCTCCTTTCCCTCCTACAGAGCCCCAAGTGAACCCATCCAATGCTGGCGTGGTGGCGGGAGCTGTGATTGGCTCCCTGCTGGCCCTCCTTTTGGTCGCCACTCTCATCAGCGTGCTTGTCACCCGCAGCCGGAGGCAGCAGCAGGGTTACCGAGCAAATGGCGGGAGTGACATGAAGACACGCATATTCGGCGGTGGAAAGAAGGCCAGCAAGAACGGCACAGGTGGAGGCACGGGTAGTGGCGGAGTAGGAGGTGGTAATAACAACGGCCCCATCTATGTTTACAATGAGAGTTCATCCCACCAAGGTCTCGGGGAAAAGAACAATCACCACCAGCCTCTTACCATGGGGGGCCGGCCCGAAGTGGTTGCCACTACCCCCACCGCCCAAGACATCCTACTAAGCAATGAATTAGATGATGCAGAGAGGAGGAAGTTTGATGAGCTGGAGGAGGAGGAGAGGTATGACCACTTCACCGGAGGAGGTCCAATCCTTCAGCTTCGCCCCCCTCACGACCGGGACGAAATGATTGGAGATTACATGGATGATGACATGGAGTCTCAACGGGATGGCTCTGTCATCTCACGGACTGCTGTCTACGTATAGAGGAGGGGTGGGGAAAAAAGAGGCATGGAGGGATTCCTCCTGAGGATATGTGGTTCCGGGGTCTCATCCCTGTCAGATTGAAAGGAGAAAATTTTACCATTTTAATTTTTTAAATTGATTTTAAATAGCCTAATTTTAATCACAGTGTGGCCCCAGAATGGACTGAATGAACAGGAGAGTGTGAGGGGTATTCTGAAAGAAATGAGGCTGGTAGCCCTTAAAAAAAAAAAAAAAAAAAAAAAACCAGAAAAGAAAAGAAAAAAGAACTGAAAATCAGACACAATAGAAACAACCTGTCTCACACTGCTTTTGCTCATCCTATTGCTATCACTGGGACCTTGACAAGGACTCTTGACAGACAGACTAAAAGAGAGAAACTATGTAGTGTGGGAGGAGGAGGATAATGCATCATGATATGAGCTTGGCTGTAGAGGAAGCACCTCACTCGCATATTCACTCTTATCTTCACCAAAACAGTAAGACATGTAAGGTGTTGTCAAACTGTTGCGTATTGGCTGCTATTCTCAGTCCTCCTGTGGGAAAAGCTTTGTTTTCTTAATGCATTGTCGCTGTGACAACTGATGGGTAGTTAGCAACTCGTGATGGTTTGAGATGCAGGTAAAGACAATAACCATCAGGTATTTTCAAGAAGAGAACAGTGTATTTACTCTTGTCTGCTGTGCCAGGTACTTGGCAAATTCAGTTTTCTGCTCGCCATACTTTACTTTCAAACAAAAAAAAACTTCAGTGACACTCTTAAATATATGAAATGTCAAAAAAGTTAAAAAAAAAAAAAATGTCCTTATGTGATATATAAATACAAGAGTGTCGTGAGTTGAACAAAGTAAGTTTGCAAAGCTTGAGTTTCCAGTAAGTTCTTAACAAGGTATTCACATGCAAACTTTAGTACTGTGCCTAGAGGTAGAAGACAGTAAACAAGAGACGAGGGAATGAGGTGTAGCTGATCTGACAGGGTCAAAGGATGGAAAGAGGGATGCAGGAGGCTGGAGAGCTAAAAAGGAGCGTGTCTCTTCTTTTCTCTTCCTCCTCATCCCCGTCTCTTCAGAGCGCTCCTGACAGGAGGAGCTTGATTGGTAATGAGCCGTGAAGTCGCTCGCTTAGCCAGGACCAACAGATTGCCACCACTTATCGTTTATGACGTGGCGATTCCTCCCCCGCCCATCTCTATCTCTCTATCATCCGACCCTGTCTCGCTCTCTCTCTTCATCCCTCTCTCCAAGTGTTTATGGGGAGTTTATGATTTATCCAGGCCAGTGTCGAGGTCAGGGCTACAGAGAGCATGGGAGTATTTTACGACTCTCGATGTGTCAAACGCCCCGCTTACTCTATTCCATCCAGGCCTGCCCTGACATGGCAGGACTGACTAATCCACCTGGAGTGGCCATGCTCACTCCACTGCGTGGACAGTTTTGTCACTTGAGAAGTACCACGTCCTTCAGTACTTTAGCAAATGGTCGGAAGTAACAGCACCTCACCTTCAAAATCTGACCGGGAAAGGGTTGATAGATTTTCAATGAGAACATGTAATATTTCTTTTCCATTAGCGGATGTTGTTAAGGGTAGTAAATTGATTGGGAGACGTATAAAGTTGCATACACAGTGAAGCTATTGGAGTCATATTGACTAACAGGCTACAAGCAGTGAAATGGCCCTTTATGGTGCAGCTTTTAGAGTTGATTGTCTCCTGACTGTTAATTTATCTTTCTAACGAGCCACCGGAGGCCTGCTCCGTGGCTACTGTACTCCACTGTATTTCAGGCGTACTGTGTACATTTGCATACATCAGTGTTTCTAAGCAGCCACGGGATGACTGTGATTGACAATCTCAGAGAGAACTGTAGCTCCTTTAATCATGTTTTTCTTGGCCTTCAAATCAACCGCCCTTTCACCCACTTGGATTCGGTTCGGAGTCCTGCTCCACTGACCCTTCGAGAGACCCAGCTGAGACCTGGGCTGCAGTCAGCTGCAGGTCAAACAGCGAGCTATAGCCAAAGGCAAGGATGGTTACCCACACTTCATAACGCAACTGTTGTTAACCTTGAGATATAGTTGTGAGAAACCTTCTCATGTCCTTATAAGGGTGAGATGGTCTTTGTTTTATTGTGATGGCTGTTAACCTTCAGAGAGGTGGAGAGAGAGCAGGGGAGAGACACAGGAGGCAGATGACAAAAATAGAGACAGCGTTCAGTGTTTGAGCACCGTCTGGCATATTGTAAGCCAAGTGTGTTCAATAGGATTATCGTCTAATGGCCTTAGCTTATACATAAATGTAACTCCTGTCAACCTGAGGTACAGTAAATTTACTGAACACAGCTGATTTGTCACTACCACTTAAAATAAAAATGTACTACTTATTTTTGCACTTGTGTGTCACAGCTACAGAATAATAAGTGTGTAAGATTCGGTTTTGAGGTTAAAATACTGAAAAGGGACAAATCGTTGTATGTACATTTTGGTGTGAGGTATATGTGTACTATATATGTAAGCATCTTTATTTTTCTTGTGAAAATGTGGATATTTATGAATATGTAAATATCAGATTGATGGAGCCAGTGTTGCCAGTGTTTCAGGACTAAAGAGGAAGGCGAGCTGACGAAGCCTGAAGTTCATATGTCTGAGGGCATTCAGAATGTAATTTTTAGTCTAATAATACCTCAGTGGTTTGGGTGTCAAAACACCCTGAACTGACTGAGTTTAGTTAATGTAAAGCAAAGAGTTCATTTGTTTTTGGGGGAAATTATATATACTTGTATAACTTGTTTTTTTGTTAAAGTTAGCATTTCCTGCATTTCCACACAATAAGCACACAATATTTTTTTGCACAATTGGCTTTGCCTTCCCCTTGACAGACATTCTGCACAATGCAAAAATACACACACATATACACACATAATTTATCAGGTAGACCGTAACCACACATGCGACTGTGTTGCATTTGATTCAGTGTAAAGTTGCATGTGTAGCTGTGTATAAAATTGTGTGTCAGTGTGTATAATTGTGACGCTTTGGGACATCTTTCACTGCCATCTTGGGGGGTTGTAACCTCAGTAGCCACCCAGTCATCAATAGAGAACTGGCAGTCTGAAGATTTTATTGTGCATTTCTCAAAGACACACACACACACACACACACACGTACTGTACATAGTATATATACAGAATGCAGAGAAATATTCACCCACGCACAAACAGTCACTCTCATTATGCTCACTCCCACAGCCAAACTGCGCAGAAGACACCTCATACCTGACAACTCTGCCATCTCCTGACATAAGCCCACACAAATGCGCTCATATTGCACACAAACACACACACGCACTTGGAAACACTTCTTACTTCTCTGCTTCTTGCTCAGTGGCTCTGTCAGGACAAATACTGTGTCCTGTTACTGTGGAGAGAACCGCAGCATGATGTGTCCCATGCTCCACCAGTTTCTAATCCCAAATAGTCCAACTCCTTCCCGAAACAATGACCATGTAGAATAGAGACAACTACACACTGTTGGACACACACCTTTCACCCAATGTCAGAGAAGCAGGCTTTTTAGGAAGTTGTTTGCCTATGCCGTTTTTCTTCTACTCGGGGAAATATAGCTTTCATGAAATGCCACAGCGCTGACCTCCTCCCCCTCTCAGGTCCCTTTAAAAGCTTTTAGTGAGTCGCAACTTCCTACTCGTATCCAAAATGTTGTTTTCAACTTCTCTCACTTCACCCACCTCCGCCACTGCGACCGCCTCCACAGACATAGACACCGTTGCCACCCACTTTCAGCACCCAAGTAAGGCTCGTCAGGCAAACTGCTTTTAAAGAAATTCACAGTCCAGGTCTAGCACAAGGTTAAATACACAAAATGGCCAATATTTTATTTTCCTCAAGAAAGCCACCTCTTTCTTCAGCTCGAAATATCTGATGACTAATCAAAGCCTTAACATCTCACTTGCATTAAAAAAGAAAACCTCCAGTGTAAATAGTATAAATATATAAATATGTAGCAGAGAAAAGAATTACTAATTTATGGTGTCACGTTTGTGTATTTCTCAGTGACAGCAAGCATGAAGGATTTATTTTCTCCTTTTACAGATTCTCCTCTTTTCTGTTATTTTGCAGTGCTTTATAATTTATGTTTTCTGAGTGCTTTATTCTTGACTGCTGCGCTGTGATTGCTGCCAAACCTGGCAAATGTGCTTCTTCTATACAAATGAACTGTACACACAACAAAAGTCTTACCCCAAATGTGCTTTTTATTGACTTCTCTATGTAAAAGTTGTTTCTTTTTTTTGTATTTTTTAATTTTGTTCTTATTTTGGTCTTTAAAAAAAACAACTTGTCACCATTTGTCATGTCTTTCTATTTTTTTCGTATTTGGTTGCTATTAAAGATTTCTTGATTTTTGAAATGTTCCAGTGTTGCTGCGTTTTAGTATCCGTTTCCCTTTTGTCTCCCCCCTGTCTCTTAAACACTTGAGGTTCGCTGGATGATAGAGGAGCTAGATTGAAGAGAAGCGGCAGTCATTGATTCTCACTGATTAGATTTATAGATTAATTGATCGGGATATGAAGTGGTCTCTCTGTCTCTTGTCACCCATCCCTCACACTCCAGACACACCACCCTGCTTTTTCTCACTCTCATTTCCTGGTCAGGGTGTTTGTCTCATTCCAGGTCTGATAAATCTGTGTGTGTCAACAGGGCTGTGATAACAGGCTTATGGGAAACTGAGCCCAGGAATAGGGGAAGTCATTTTGTGGATTACAATTGTCCTGTTCAGACTCCTCCTCCTCAGAGTCTTTGATATCTATAAGTGTTCTGGTTGGCTGAAATAAACTGGCTGCCTTGGTAACAGGTATGTAGGAGTCTCCTGTAGTTCCCTTTAACGGGCATTTTTTTCTATTAGTATTTTAAGCAAGGAATACAATGAAGGGTGACAATTTTGTGTCAAGGTGCCTATAAGTAGTCATTCTACTCACCAGGCTTGCAACACCTTTCGAGCAAGTATTACACACATAGAAAAAGGCAAAGTTGAGGAATGTGGTGTTGGAGCTTCAGTGGTTTTCCTGGAGGGAGGCAGTTTGTGTTTTCAGTTGGGGAATGTGCAGGCCAAGCTGAAGCCCTGTGAATGGAGCGCCTCTCAAAGGCTGCATTGTCTGAACTCTGACTAAACCAAACTGGTTTGGTAAAATTTTAACACAAGGGCAAGAAGAGGAGATGTCAGTGTGGGTCTGTGTGTGCGTGTGTGTATGTAGGTTCATGTGTGAATGTGCTGGCATAAAACTGCATGTGTGTTCACGCATGCATGCACACCTGCCCAATTTGGAAACGTACAAGAAACCCCCTCTTTGCCCCCACAAAATGACACATTGAAGTTCTGCTGTTAACATCCCCATGATGGTGACAGTTGGTTTATGGCAGTTATGGCAGTGTGTCCTCACTGTTCGCCTGGTGCTTTGATGCCGTCATGTATCTGTGTGTCATCCTGGCTCCTTGTCACAGTTCATTTTTGTTGCAGGCTTCTTCTGTCAATGCACAGCTATTTACTGTGAGTCCAGCCCACCATCTGGCTTCTCTAATTGCTTTGGATTTGAGACCGGCGAGATACCAAGCACTTACACACATAGAAATACTCTTCCACACACAGACCCACTCTGATTCTTTTGGTTTTCAAGCTGAATGTAAAAGATTTGAGCACAGTAGAAAAGGCTTTTAAGCCTTAGCCACAGTAGGAATAAAAGCTCATGCAACATTTGCCATTTCCACACAAAAAGGTAGCAAACTCATGTGAAAGCAGTGACCCTGTAATACAGAACCTGGCCTATTTGAGCTCCAAGCAAATAACCTGGATCTGAAGCCAAAGTGACAGCAGCTACGCCGAGCACTACTGCTGTGTTCAACATTAGCTTACAGTGATGAGACATGGTGCAGTGCCCCTGGGCAAATCAGCTAGCTGGGAGTGGCCCTGTTTATACGAGGTTTTGTGTATGAGTGCACGTAAAGGCAAATATCGAAGAACACATAATACGGTTATATAGTTTGCAAAAGAAGCATGTTCATGTGTTGAGGCAACCTGCTGTGCTGTGTAGCAGACACGTCACATTTACACTGGTTGTTTGCATGCAAATGTTCCTATAGACTTGAGTGGTATCAGATTGTTTAGTATAAATGTGTGGGAACAATGATGTGGTGATTGTCTGTTTGTGAATGAAAGTATATTTGTCTTATGGCGGGGGCAGCCTCAGCCACAGTGTTGATTAAACATCTAGTGGTCTGTGTTTGTGTGTATGGATTAGCACACAGACCCACTATGGGCTTTTGGCTGATAACTGCAAACACAATGCTCCTCTCTTAACCCCTTGCCCTCCGGCCCTAGACCTGACTAATAAATCCCAGAGTGAGTAATGAATGGCCAGGCCTGTTGCATGGATTGTCTGAGTGATGGATGTGCCAACCTGGGTCATCTCAGGGATTAAAGCAAGTGTCTGCCTCTGACCTCAATTATGGAAGTAGGCTCTTGAATATTTTTATTTGCCTCACAGAGAGTGACTTTCTATTTTCTTGCCTGTTGTGAATCGTCATATCTCAGTGTGAGTCCGCCTTTTAGAGTTTTGTATCAAACATTGCCTTCTTATTGTATTATCTTTGAACTGACAGTGATATGCCGCTTATTATTTTAGCTCCTCTACCACACTGAGTGCTGGATGTTTAAGAGTGATCACATCCATACTGGAAGGAAAAGAAGAAAACCATATAAAAGGCTTTATAGTTACATGTAGTTAGTTACAGCTAGAACAAACAGACAGGTTTATAGGGAAATAAAGCAGGTCTGCAACTGTTAAGTTATTCGGTCCATTGCTTTATTTCCCGAGGACCAGACTAAATGTGGCAAGAATCTGTAACAAAGTTGTAAGTTTAGTGTTTTTCATTATTTTCATTTTATTATGTCACTTAGTTTTGTTTATTTATTTATTTTTTGGTCCTAGTTTTTGGTTATTGAAAATGTTTAGTTTTAGTTGACTTTTTATGAGTTTCATTGTTGGCTCTAGTGCCTCTGTGCTATGGGGTATTTTTGAGGAGAGATTCAAAAAGGTAAAAAAAAAAAAAATTATTGGAAAATGTGTTTTATTGCCATAGAACTTTCACAGCTTAAGGAAATGTGAAGATGAATTTTATATCTACCTAAAATACAAGACTTAAATAAAATAAAATTAGAAAATAAGTCAAAGATGACTATAGTTTTAGTATGGCATGCTTGGCTTTGTATACATTGAATGTTATGTTCTAGTGCTTGTTAGTTTTTCATTAATGATAATATAAAAAAAAAAAAAAACAAAACATGAAGGTGGCTGCAGTACCAGTCACATGGAAAGAGCAGCTATATTTGCTGTAGTTGACTGGCTATGGATTCTTGAAAGGATTTATACACTGAAATACCCCCTGTATACCTCTAGGTAAATTGCGTTTCGCTACTTATCCTATGTGAAATTAAAAAAAAAAAAAAAAAAGTCAGAACTTTAACCTCAAAGTCATTGTGCAAAGGCAAACCTGGAAAAAATGAGCCATTTTCTGACTCATATATAGTCTATACTCCTGTCTCTTTGCACCGTATTTCACACATTACCATTTCTGTGTTTATTGAAATGAAATTCAAATCAATCTCTTGTGTGGTGCCTTAATTTCACACTGTCTGGGCCAGTTTGTTACAAATTGGAGCTTGTTGACAACTTGAGAGTTAGTATGTTAGAGTCCAATTTGGTTTGTGACCATGGTGGTTTGTGAATGCTAAATTGGATTTTAAGTGCTCGTCAGGGCCACAGATTGCAAATCATAGGTAAGAGTTTTAGATACATCATGCTTGTGTCTGTGTAATGCACTTTTATGTCCTATGCAGAGTTTTTAGTTTTGGTGGATGCTGAGAAAGGAAAGTGTTACTCCTGGAAATAGGGATTACCTCAGCCTAAAATGTTGATATGTTGATGACACAAATGATAATGCGAGTTAAACAGTAGTGAGGTAGTTCGGCTTTGTAAAGTATCAGAACAGAACTTTTTTCTGTTAAATGAATTAAAATAGGGGATGTTTTCTGTTTCTGTTCCAAATTTATTCTAAGACACTATTGTTAACATGCCAAACAAAGTGAAAGCAGCGTGCAGAGGAAGTTGCATTTGTAAATAATCCCAGGAAATTGGAAATCATGTCATTCCTCTTCCTCAAGTGGTAAATGATAACATCCAACCTTCCAGCTTCTGGTCTTTGAGTTTTATGTCTGTGTTTACTGCACACCGACACACACTGGTGTACTGTAAATCCACACCAGGCAGACAGACAGACAGAGGGAAGTGGATGCTCCTGTTTCCCCTCGAGGCCTCTGGGCGTTTACTCTTCCTGTCCCGTGCTGACAGGGCTGGAGGTAACAGGCTGGTTGGAGTGCATTGTGGGGCGGATGAGGCCGGTCTCCCTCGGGACTGCACATGTTCGGCCAACTGCTGGGACGGCAGACAAGGGCAGAGGGAAGAGAGACGGGGAAAGAGCGAGAGAGGTACTGTAAGGGAGGGAGGGCAAAGAGGGCACAGTGCTGCAAGGAGTTGAGAGATCTGAGGCCTTGATTATTGGCAAAAGCTACAGAGAGAGGGCCAGTATAAATTTAACAGTGAGTAATGCAAGATTGAGTAACCGGGGCAAGATGAAGAAATAAAAGAAAAAGAAGGAGAAGAAAGGAAGGGAGGAGGAGTCGGAGAGGATGCAGAGAGCAAAAGGGCAAAAAGGCGAGCAGAGAATAGGAGGAGAAGCCTGATTAAATATTGAGTGGAGAGGGCAGAGTGAAGGGAGGAGGACGATGAGGGTTGAGTTGTTGCAGCTGTGTTGATTTAGGTTCTTGCAGACCAGATTGTGTATGTAACGAAGGGAGAGAGGGGAATGAAGCTTTGACGTCCTGAGAATTTCACTGACCTGGACACACCTGCACAAATGCCCACTATCAACAGATGAAAGATACAGCATGTGTGTGAGTTAAATAAACCCAAAAAGGTCTTCATGCTGCGACTTACCTGGAACAAATCCTGTTCTAGAAAATAAAAAACAAAGAGCATTATGTGAATGCAGTATGACCACCAGGGAGTGTAGCTTTGAGCAAAGTGTGTGTGCGTCTGTTTGTGTGTTTGTGTGTGTGATTGTGGGTATGAATAAAAGAGATTTATATCAGAGAAAGAATGGTTTGTTGCTGCTCCTAAGAATAGATTCTGTGACGGAAATGATTTTGATGCTGTATGCAAGCCTCTGTGTGTGTGTGTGTGTGTGTGTGTGTGTGTGTGTGTGTGTGTGTCTTATTTTGTGTGTGTTTGCCCTGGAGTGCTTTGCAGATCAAATGCACTTGCTGTTTAATTCACCGTCTCAACAGGCAGCTCTTACAAAGTACATGCACGCACTGGCACATGCACGTCTGCATACACTGAGATATAAACATACAGAATGAGAGATGAATACAGAGATAAAAATGAAATACATGAATGTCTTCAAATATTTGGTCAAAGGGACTCTCGATATATTCTTCTGGGGACTGCAAAGTCCATAGTAGATTGTGGATGATTGTGTTCATCTCCATTTGTGCATGTAACTGCTGTGCAGATGTTTGCCAGCTTGACAGTACAGCCTGTGCATGCAAATGTATGCGTTTTTGTTCTGTGTGGGAGTGTTTCACAAATATTTTCTGAGTGCTGCTGAGTATATTTTTGTTCCCAGAAGATGTTATAAAATCGCCTCAAAATATAATCATATTATGACCAGTTCAATCAGAATCCAGACTTTGTTGTTGCTGCTATTGCGCATTTATTAATGTCACCAGACTGTGGTGTTCTAATTCAGTCTCACCATATGACAAATGTGCAAAAGTGATCAATTTCCGATCAATTTTCATTGTAGTGAACTCTGTGCCATTTTTCATAACATCAGATAAAAATAAAAACAAAAACAACAGTGGCTAATGTTGATTTTTGATTATATTTTAATAAGGCCACACAAGATATGTATCACAGGTAAGGTACTTGGATGCATAAGAATAATTTATTACATACACATAAGATAAATATACATATTCTGATTTCAAAATGGAAATCACAGTATAAATGTGTTTTTAATGTATTTATATCCTTTTAAATTGTATAAATCCATTCTAGTATATGTCTATACTTGACATTGTATTAATTACCATCTTGACTGTAATGATTTGCTTGTTATTGTCAATTTGAAGGAGAGATACTGGAAAACCATTTGACTTCACTGAATGTTGATAAATGATAATATTGATTCATCATTCAGTTCTAAACGCTCTTATAGATTTTCTGTGTCCGTTTGCTGAAAGTTACGGTGAAGTGAAAGAGCCGACTGGACTGTGCCTTCATCAGCAGTGCAGAATGATGGTATCTGCACTAGTCGGTTCCCGTAGGGTTCAAGTCTTCTCTGCTTTCTTTGTTTGACATTAAATAAGGGCCATAGTGAGGAGAGGACTGTCAGAACTTAGGTGTGTGTGTGTGTGTCTGCTCATGTGCATGTGTCAGCTGCTCCTTTATAACCATGGACTGCCTTCCCATTCATCTGTCTGTCATCTTATCTAGACATCGTTTTTTCCTGTAATCACTTCTTCTGCCCTGTCCTCGTCTCTGCTACTCTTATCATCTTATCGCCTGCAGAGGCCTTAATGTTACAGCGTTGTGAATCTGAACAATACGTGCGTGTCTGCAACTTTGTGTCTGCGTTTCTACATCTGACCTTATTCCAACCCGTACGCGAGTGTGAAACCTTCTCTAAATATTCAACTTCTCCCATTTCCAACGCTTCTCCGATCACTTGCTGCAAGACCCACAGGCAGTTTTTTGAGGAGGAAGGACATTAATTATTGATTTAACCCATTAATTATTGCTCCATGAAACAAAAATCTGCATGCGCTTCATCAACCCATCAGAGATGTCAAGTCTGTGTGTTTGTGTTAAGAGCCTGATGTCAAGTCAATGAAGAGATAAGGCAGTGCAGTGTAGCACCTGCTGGGTGTCTCCTGTATGTCTTTGGCCCATTGTTAACCTCTCCTGTCCTCCAGGGTCCTCAGTGATTTCAGCTATGTCTCCCGTCACTCATGCCCACTTCTGAGGCATCATGGGTAATGGCCCTGATCCACAGTTGAAGTGCACTTAAGTGTAAAATGTGAGAAAGAGACAGAGAAATGTGAGTTTAGAAAATAGATGAACATTGCCATGCGAAGCACAGCTACGCTGCACCATGCTCTGTCCGTTTAACTGTCAGCTTAGGGCAGTGATAGAATAAAATAGTCTCCAACGGACAAAAGGTCTTATCTTAGAGGAGGAAATTAAATGTTATTCAGATGTGGCTTTTGGCATCACAGGAACTCTACGTGAAATGTTTATAAACACAAGTCGATTATCACCCTCACAAACACTGATGTGATCTCTCTCACCTTGACGGTAAAAGCCGGTTCACGTCAGTCTCAGAGCTCTGATCTTACCTGGTTTCATTCAATAGATGCAGCGAATGTGAACATCAACAGACTGTGCTGTTTTCCTTTTGTGTACGAGCTGGAACTTCTTTGTATACAAACAGCAGGACATAAACTGCAAAAAGAAATGGCAGCGTGAATGCAGGGCTCACATTTTGATTAATTTATGTTCCAGTACATTTCAGTTTTCCTATGTCATTACCTCCCCAAACGACCAAAATTCCAGGGGGATTCAGACAAACACGCTTAGAAACAAGTGCATGCTCTGCTCCAATTTTCATGTATCTAGTCTCCTGATCGTTTTGTATTTTGTCGCGGTTTACACACTCTCTCTAACAGTCAGACTCTCAGCTCCCTGCCAAGTTATTTATCTGTGTATTACACGTACTGTCCAGGTTGTGCTTGCAGGTCGTTTATTCTCCATAGGCCTCCACTATCGTGATATATGGAGCTGTTAGATTTCTATATCACAGCACTCCTGCCTGTAGACCAAACATACTTGCATACTATATTGTGCAACACTTGGTTTGTCACTGTTATTCTGCCTGTGTTAAAGGGCAAGTGTGTGTATTTGAGTTTGTTTTTTTTTTCCTGGTCATTTATCCTATTTTGAGGCTCTTTGCTCTGCTGTCCTCCTCTTACTACCACTTTTACTCGAGTGCTGCAGGGTTTTCTTTTGCCCAATTGCTATTCATTAGTGTGGATAGGTAGGAGAGGGTGAGCTGAGGTTGAGGCTGAGGCTGAGGTTGAGGCTGAAGCTGAGGCTGGGTGTTGTGACCGGTTTTTACAAGTGTTATTATTGTCTGGATATTTGAATATTTTTGTGTCATTTGTTTTGGGCCAGAATGTCCTTTTTGTAGGACACGTTCATGTACATATTTAATTTTCCATTCAGATTTACAAGATCCTAATTGACTTTGACAATTGCGCTAGTTGGGGAAAAAAAAAAACCTAGAATCATAATATAAAATAAAATGGCTCTAACTAGATTACCTCTGATGTTTACATGAATAAGCTGGTTAACATGTGTATATCTGCATATTTTAAGGCATTTTATGTGCTTGTAATTCAATTTGTGTTGGTGGTAGCCCTTGTGAGCCCCCCCTTCTCAGTGAGTAGGCAGTGTATTACTTGTCTTGGTGCAATGAGCCAGGCCTTGTATTAGGCAGGTTGAGCTGCAGGGGGAATTTTGTAACACTTGACCTGTTTCACTGAGTCATTTGTGTGGATGGAAAAAGAGAGGGAAAGAAGAGGAAGGAGGGAGGGGAGGCATGGAGGGGAGGAGAGCGGAGGGTGCACAAGTGGTTAGGGGTGATTGGAGGGATGAGTGACAATGAAAATTGATTGAGAGAGGGAGAGAGAACAACAGCTGGAAGAGCCAGAGGGAGGAGAAATGAGATGACAGTGCCTTCATATTCTTTCTTTCTTACTCAGTTCTTCTCATTCTCGCTGGTTCTCCACCTCTCTTTCTCTGCCATCCCTCCATCCCTGTCTTTCATTCAGCAGCCTCTGAGGCAGGCCTGGCTGAGTCGCCCCGCTCCTCATTACTCACCCCTTCAGCCTTAAAGGTCACGAGCTGAAAGCCAACACTTTAAGATGCAAGAATATCAAACTTCTTTATGTAGCTGTTGCTGGCTGTTATTAAGGGAGTGTTTATGTGTGTGTGTGCGTGTGTGTATTACCTCCATTTATGTGTCTGGTTGCATGTGTTGTTGAAAATACTTATGCCAGCTCTCCGCATACATATTAATAGTGTAGTTTTTCATTTGGGGTTCTCAGCTGGTGGTCTCCTGCCTCGAAGGAAGAGTTTAAGCTGTATATCTGCATCATTGCCTACTTATTCTCGCTCTACCCTTTCTTCTTGCTGCCCTCACATTTCCTGTGTGCATCTGTTTTTGTATATGTGTTTTCTTTCCCCCAGGGTCCAATGATTTTAAACGAGCGCTAAGAACAGTAAAAGACATATTAGAAAACATTAGAGGGTCCATTTGCCCAAATAACAACAAAACATTTTCAGAAGTAGTTGTGGTATCTTCATGGAGACCAGTATGGTATGACCAGTGAAAAAGTATTCAACACATCATCCCTAGGTGGATTTTGAGTGTCATCCCTTTCAAACAAATGGTAATGTTAATGAATGCATAAACTCAATAATGGTTATCTGTATGTATTTTGTAATTCTTTTATAGTTACAAAATCTAATATTTGTGCATGTTTCATGTGCTCGTGGAATTTGTGTAGAGCGCCAGCTGCTTGTTGATGTTTGTGGACTCAATGTTTAAGCTACATGTTGCTAGTATTTGTGTGACTTTTCATCACATCCTTTGGATTTCTGTCAAAAATGATGCATAAGTCACCTACACAGACATCAGTTGACAGACTTGAATCATGGATATAAGCTGCCAAGAAAAGGTGCTAAAATAGAATGTCTTCACTTACACTGCATGGTGTGACATGAAATATATGAAACTCCTTTAGTAATTTAATGAAATTCTTTCTTTGACACTTAATATCTTATAATCTATGATAAACATATGTCTTTTTTTTTTTTCTTACTGTATAATAAAGTTAATAAAATCATGTAAGAGGCTTATTGCCTTTTAACTAACACTTAAAGCTGTACAAGCCAAAACAGGAGAAAAAACACTAATATTTAGAAATGCTTCCCTCTTTTCTAAGCTTCTGAGTCGTCCAGCAGAATCTGATCAGTGATTGGTAATTACAGCTGTCAATCATACATTTAACACCCCTACCGGTCTGTAAACATCTGTGGTTAGACAAAGTGGGGGAATCACATAGAAGACTTTCTACAGCCAGAAAAAAACGGACAAGGAGTAGATGCCAAAGTTTCTTGTTCTCTCAAACCACTTGAGTTACAGTCCACTGACAGGTAATTATGGAGTTTTTGTTCAGCGATGCTAAAAACTATCAAGCACTGCAGCTTTAATACAAGGACCTCAATATAAAGCCTTATCTAACAAAATAATAAAGACAATGAAATGATAAAAAAAATAAAACTTATACTACATCAGGCCAACATTGATGCTTTTATAGAACGATGCCATAAGAACATTTTCTTAGTTTGAGTTTTTCATGTAGTTGTGATTTAAAAAAGCTAAAAAAAAAAAAAAAAAAAAAAAAGGTATATTTTTGTAGTTTAATTATATGCTTCAGATTTTATTTTACTCTGGGGATGAAAAAAAAAAAAAAACAACGGGGTGGGGGTAGGGGGAGACTGCTCCCTCATCTCTCTTCCTTCTCCTTCAGCTCTGCTTTCATTACCCTCCTTGTCCCCTGGTCTCCGTTGTCGCCTACTTCACCACTCCTGCCACAACTGCGTACAGTACAGCTGTAGCCTTCAGTTGTGGTGTGACGGCTGCCGTGGCGACTTCAGACTGCCGTGGCGACTTCAGGCTGCCAGCACGTCCTCTGGTGATCCGAGACTTGCTGTCAGTTGAAACAGAGCCTGGTGTTTGATGACATTTAGCATTTTACCACAAAAATTATGCATCAGTGTTGACATTCAGCCTTATGCATAAAATTCATGATGTATGTGGCACTTCCTGTAGGCACTGCGGCGAGAGAGGCAAGGAGTATGTCACAGCTGAGGCACGGACACGCACAGCATTCTCACACACACACACACACACACACACACACCACCATCCATTAATACACAAAGCATATACGAGACTGTGTGTATAGCTGTTCTGTATATATCCACTATAAAAACAAATGTCTGCACACATTCTCGTGAAATTCGATCATCAAGCTTTATGATTACATTTGAAAGTCGCATAATGCCACATTTTTCTCCATTGTTGTGTCTTCATTATGGATTCAAGAGGAACCTCCTAACCATGTACTCACAAATACACACCTCTCCCAGTGGCACTTCACTTTATTCATTCTTTGCAGATTAATTCCGGGACGACACTTTTTATGATCCCCAATTTATGTCAGCAGTCAGGCAGGCCTCCCCTCTCCGCTGCTTCTCCTCTTATCTCCTCCGCCTCATGTCTCTGTCTCCTTCTACATGTGCGCTCAATGAAACAATGGTACTTTCCAGTAACGAGCAATGAGTTTGTCAGGTTTTAAAAGGAGAGGAAGACAAATGGAGGGAGGGAACGAGAGGATGTGAAGATAATGGGTTTCTGTGGTGATTAACATTCCAGAGTGGCGCGTCAAAGAAAGTGTGACTGTCCCATTGTTTCTTTACTGACAGGCAAATGAACGGAGGTCTCGGACTGGTTTCGTCTGTGGCTCAGAGGGTAATAAACATACCATGTCTAATCTACATCTAAGGTGCCTGGTTGTCTTCCTGTGTGTGGATCTGCACATGTGTCTTTGTGTAAACTGAGTGTGACACACTCACCCATTTCTTTTTGTGGAGAACAGAGCAGTATTTATGTAGTGCAGTCAGCATGACGGTGAGTGAGCTCTTATCCTTTTGGTCAGTGAGTCACCTGGTGAGCTGACTAACTGGTCATTCAGCCTGTCGGGTGGGATCACCGGGTACCTGCTGCATTGCTGTGACACACCTGTCACCTGAAGCAAGACGTTCTGAATGTCTAAAGGTGTGTGTGTTTTGTCTTGAGCAGGAAGTGGTGTTAGGCATCCACTGTTCCATTATTCTGAGAGTGACATTTTGCCCGCTGAGTGAACGCTGTTGATGTATTGGAGCTACTGAAGTGGTGTTAAGTGGTTTGCACACAGGTACACTTGCACCTGTCACTAATGCAATTTAACGTACAACACATAGTTCATGAATTTTTATGGAACATATGTACATATGTATGGAAAAGTGCTCTAAAATGCAAGCTGTTGTTTGAACACATTTCAATAAAACTGTGCAGTCTATGTAATACATTTCAGTAAAGAAGAAGAAATAATATCTTCAAAATTAATGATCAGCCACATTCATAATATGTTAATCTTTAAGTAATTTCTCAAGCAAGAATATCAAATGGTATCTAGTTCAAGTCCTATTTGTAAGGATTTGTAGCTTTTATTTATCTCTAAATGTGATTACACTTTAAATCCTTTTCCAACATTTTATAGACCAAAGATTATTAGATTAAGACAGATTATTTATAATGAAAATTTCAGCATCATTTATCCTTCATATCAACTTTATGTTGTAAAAAATTGCAAGTCTAAATAGGACACTAGTGTACTCCAATGGCCCCATGACTGCTATGTATCGTAAATTATTAATAACCAAAATTATCTTCCTTATTTGTCTTAAATATTGTCCAATTATAATTGGCCACAGTTGCTAGTGTTGTACAGACATAGATAAGGGTAGAGTTTCATTAGCAGATTAAATAATATCAATTATCTGAGTGGATTAATGGACTGTTGAACCTGTTAATGCTTCATCCAGCACTAGGTGACCCCAGTAGAAAGCTAACCTGCCATTTCTGTGTAATAAGAGGACACACATTCTATTTGCCTCAGGCTTTTATCATCAAAATTCCCTTCACTTTTTTATGCTGGATATAGGCCATAAATGCCTAACTAATCAGGTAGTCTGTCTGGAGATTGCTTATGGATCTAGAGCTAAGATCAGTTGATTTGCCACAGTCCAAGACTTTGATCCTAATGTCTCATCCGCCCTCTGATCAAAATATACGTCCGACTTTTCCCTGCTGTTCCACTGGGCTGTGCATGCACTAGCACACAGGCGGTGTGCTTTGAAAGCTGAGCAGAGCAGACAGGTTTTTGAGCTAAGTTAGGGTAGGGATTAAGGAGAAATTTACTGCCCATCTAGGTGTGTGTAATAGTAGCTATTTTTGACTCTGCCTGTAGAGAGAATTGCCTGGTTTTCCCCAGAAAGGCATCAAAACCCCTTGCATCATCCCCCGGTTTTCACTTGCTCCTTTCAAACAGGTGCTTTTGTCATGCACAGACGCTGTTAGGGCGACTGGTGTCTTCTCTGTAATGTTGAATATTTTGGCATGTGTGTGAATATGTTGTCTGCACATATGCTACTATGTGTGTCCATGCATGTGACTGTACTGCATGTGTGTGTGTTCCCTCTCTTCTTGCGTGCCTAACTGGCTCTGACACATCTGTGGCTTTTCCAGGCGAATCAGGACCGGTGCCAAACTGCCAAGAAATCAATGCAACAGACTCTGCTCTCCTCTTTTTCCCTCATATTCTTCCCCCTCACTGTTCCTCAGCCTGCCCCCCTCTTTCCTCTCTTCCTCAGCCTGACTTTGTCTCTTCCTTCTTCTTTTTTTCTTCCTCTGTCTTGCTTAGAGCCCTTATTAAAAATGGAGTGAGTGTGTGCTGCATATTTAAAATGGTCATGGATGGATTTAAACGGCTGATGGTATTTAGTGTCTCCTCAGGGAGCAGCTATGAGCCCTTAAGCTGACTCCTCTGACTGGAGCCTGACTGACTGGTGAGCACACACTAAACCTCTAATAATGACTTGTGTACAGACAGTCAGCCCAGTGCATACACAAATGTGTGCAGGCACATGCACACACACATAGACAAGCATGCATTTGCTTTCTCAGCACACTACTTGGCTGTGACAAGGACGCTGGTCACGTCCATTAGGTGTGGAATGTATGAATTGCAATGTGCAATAGATGGTGTGTGTTGTCTGTGTGTGTGCATGCTTGCGTGCGTGTGTGTTTAAGATCATCGGTCAATAACTCATTAGCTTTCCTACTTTGATGCAGCGGTGAGTAAACGTTTTCAGCTGTATTTGAAGACACTCCTAAGGGTTCACAGGCGTATCTAAGTGTGTGTGTGTGTGTGTTAAGGACCGTGTGCTCCCACTTGCTTGTGTGAGTATGTGCACGCTGCCTCGACAAGCGACAGGGTACATGTCACACTGAGACCCTTCAGGTTGAGCAGCAAGTGTTTCTGTCATGTCGTCTTTCATGCTGGCTTGGATTTGGGCTCCAATCTGCTCCTAAGTGTCCTTCTCTGAAACACTATTGATTACCCCACACACTCTCAAATACAGAACATAAATTCGGCTGCTGTGAAACACAAACACATGCACTGATAAACAGACGCCTCCACACAGGGGAGAGAGGGCAGGAGCATCTAAAAAGGCAAAAAAAAAATGAGAGGTGGAGAAGATTGAGGTGTTAGGTCACATCTGAATATTCAGATGAAAAGCACATAAAAGACTGTGTCCAATTGCTAACCTGCGCCTGGAACCATTTTTGAGGAGGAACAATGAGATCAGTGGCGTTGCCTTCAGTGATTTCAATGAACAGTTGAGGATGAGAATGTAGATTTCTAAATTATTGATGCTGCAGGGATTTTTTTTTTTTTAAACTGCAGATACTTGATGTAATGCTGTTTGATGTATGTATGGTAGTTTGATATTTTTTATCCATGACATGAGAGGGTTAAAGCGTGTCCATAAATATGAATATTTGCATCTGTGCATTTACTGTACATTAGCAACCGCATCACTTTAGAGGATGGGCTCTGTGTGTGCTTTTCTTTTTGTACAAGGAAGGCCCTGATATGTTTTTGTCAAGAAGCATGCGTTCTTTAATTTGTGCATAGAAAACACTGACAAGCTGCGGTGAGTGATATGACCAAAACTTTGTGTCACAGGATATCACAGTATTTGTTGTTGTTGCATGACTGTGCCATATTTTAATTTGTATGCAAATGCAGGTTTTGATTAACCCATAAAGACCCAAACAGCCACCGGTGACCAATAACATGTACTGATCTAAACTGTTTAATACCTGTGAATTTACTAATCTGATCAGCACATGTAATTAATTGCTGTAAAACACACTTTGTCATCTTTTCATGGTCATCAGATATGCTCCTTTCTGACATTCAGAGGCTTCGTAGTGAACGTGGAAACACTGTCATCTTCTACAACATTGATTCACTAGTAAAATCCATAGAGTTGGATCAATGACAGTGGATGGACACACTTGGTTTATGTTCAGTTAATGATATGTTTTGTTGGAAAAGTCAAGTGTTTTTCATGTTTCTCTGTTTCTGATATTGTGACAATCAACTTTAATTTGAGCTTTTATGAACATCTACATGATCAGAGAATTAAATATGGGAAAATACTAGATTTTCATTGCAAAATACACAGGATAATATTACAATAAATGGTGATAAATAACTTAAGAAAGGTTAAATAGAGAAAAATTCATTTGTGGACTACCACAAAAGTAGATTGGGTCTTCATGGGTTAATGTAGGGTTTGCCCCCCCCCCCAAAAAAAAAAAAGCAGTGTATGAAGTAGATGGAAACAGCTGTTGAATGTCAACAATGTAATGTAGTAGTCAATTTCCAGATGAGTAGATATACCAGCTTCTTAAACATGCATCCTTTTCAAAGCAAATAATCATTCATATCATGAACATGCAGTTAATAGTTTACCTTAGGTATGCTACAATAGGACAGTATATGAAAAATCCATACCTTCCAGAAAATGACAACCAGTATACCAGTTCATTTGGTAAATGGCACCCATCACTACTGCAATGAGCCGCTGCAGCACTGTGACGTGATGTATTATTGACAGCGTCGTACAGCCGTCATGATGATGGCCTCTGGGAATTCTGATGCACGGTTCTGTAGAAATCAAAGCCAGTACATATTTCTGATTTTCAAAGGCAGTTTGTTTTGTAATCCACACTTTATTTTCATAGATTTTTGCACAGAAGCACAGATTTGTAGTGAATGTGTGAGATGAGTGTTTGTGTATATTGTTGCATCCTTTCACCACTGCATAAATCACCAGCACCACTTCATGCCAAGCAGCCAATCAGCCACATTTAAAAACTAATGAAACCATTCTTTATTCTCATACAGATAAATTGAACCTTGAATGCTTTCTTCCCATCTCCTCTGTACTCTTTTGTTTCTGTGTCCACCTGCTCCCAGTGGCAATGCATAACTGAATAGCAATGGAGGAAAAACGTCTTTCTTAATGAGTGCTTGAATTCGAATTCGACAATAATGTAGGTTGGGGTGTCTCGACAGCTCGCATTGTTTTGGTTTTTCTCCAGGGGTACGGGATGAAGAGGAAAGTGAATGAATGTGGAGAGTGTGCAGGACCATAATGGCTCTGTGTGTCATTAATCAGGAGCTGATGAGAGGCAGTTTGAGGGAGAGATGGGGCCTATTACTACTATGGTGCTCTCAGGACCCGTGTGAGGCTCCTTTAGGTTGCCTACTTTGCGGTCAGCAATTCACCAGGTACAAACACAGTAAACAACACTTGAAAGGAAATCATTATCCCTTCCCAAAAACAAAAAACAACAAATTCTGCCCAGGGATCATTCGTTTTATATTTTATCAAGTTGAAACTGGGATACTTTCAACTTTTCCAGTGTCACCTATACTTTCTCTCCTCTTGGAAGCGGTTTCTTTCCCTCCTACCTATCTTCTTCATTTATTTCTCCACCCTCCAGCTTGAATCTTCTATTCTCTCAGTTGCCTATGTTCTTTCCTATATGTTGACACTCCTCCCTCCTCCATCTCTGCCTCTTCCTCTGTATGTTGCTTCCTCTCGAGCAGCTTATGTGAAGAACTTGGGAGGAGGACAACAAGAAAGCCCTCTTATGAGTCGGTGCAAGTTGAGAGAAATGAGCACATTGACTCGCCACGCTTCAGAGAAAGTAGTGGCAAAAGAGTGGTGGCCAAGTCCTAGACAATGTATTTTTTTGTATTTATTATTTTTCTACATTCTCATTATATGTAGTATTTCTGCACAGCAGGTTGCTGAATAGATTGCACTACGGAGAGACCATTTACAGCGTAGCATCCTGGCTGTAGGGAAGAAATCTGAGAGGATACAGCAGAACTGAGGTTGTATGTGTGGCTGAGTGGTGGGTAATGAGGTGAGAGTCCCTTCTTGCCAGAGGTTAGCAGTGGTTAGGAGGGCAGGTAAACATACCAGCTGCCTCTGACTGCCTGGCCTCAAGGCCGCAGTGACACTGGTAGAGGAGGAAGAGTGGTGCGGGGGATGGGGTGAAGAGAGAGCGAAAAAGCAGGACGAGAAGATGGATGGGCAGCCTGAAGGCACTGTAAGGTAAACTAGGTTGTGAGATATTCTCAGATTGCAACATTTATTGTAGATTACAGCATTTATCAGGTTGTGAACATTTAAGGTTTCAGCTTTTTTTTTCTCCCCCTACTTCCTTTTTCATATTTTGAAACAACAGAAACAGCATTTGTAAGTAGAACAGCATCCGTACAGTCCACTGCTGTCCCAATATGAGCACACATATGCCTGTCATAATTATTTCATCACCTTAATGTACGTATTTCAGCTAACGGCCATTACTTTGCATAACCATGATAATCATCTTCACTCACCTGTGTAAAAACAGTTGGATGAAACAGAAATGCCACATTTCCATCACCATTTCCACATCATTTTCCACTGTTTGAGATTTGACTGACACTGTTTTAATGATATTTCAGTCTGCTTCGTTCATCTGCTGTGGTTTAATGGCACCTGAGTGGATAAGAGGCAAGCACAAAAGCAATATGTCATTCATGTATTTCAGTATTCAGTTCCGATCAACAGCTCTCCTTCATCACATGTAATGTATGCATGTAAATAAACTAGTGCTAGAACAATAAGTACCTCCTAGGCCCTTTTTTTGTGCAAACATTATTAAAACGCCTTTATTGTTTTGGCAGTGTCATGTTAAACCTTTAAAACAATATGCATCACACATCCCTTATGAAGTGAAAAAGACTAGAGGCTAACCATAGCATTAACATTAAATGAACAGAAAAAATTTTTAATTGCAATTATTTGTGCGGCAGTTATTTGTCAACTATTGTGACACACATAAAAAAGGGAAAAAAAGGTAAAAATGTCAAACAATGGCTACAAACAAATACACACAAGGGAGAGAAATTAACAAGAACAAGAAGACACATCAATACACTAATTCTACAGGCTATTATTGACCACTAGCACCTACAGTAAGTCCTGAGGGAAGACACACTTGTAAACTCATTTAATTTTCCTTGCAGTGCATTAGATAAGGTTTTCTATGGAAGACGTGAGAGCAATTTACTTAAGTTTAAACTTGATGTGCATCCGGCCCAATATGCAAGAGTGAAAAGCATGCAATGTACAATGTGATGGTTATTGCCTTTTAGCTTTAATGCTGTGGCTGAAATGATTCAAACCCATATTATAACAATGTCAAAACTCTGCACACATGAAAAAAATCAGAGCAAATTGGATACTAAAAAGTAACATTACAGTATAGTAATTTGCTTTTTCTGTTTTGTGCACAATTTCCATATTTTCTATGGTTTCATTTGTTTCATAACTTTACATTATAACTAGGTGCTGGTGCCTGTGAAACAATGCGGCATCAGTGATTGAAACAGAACCAAAACCTTAGTCCTTGAAAGCTTTGTCTGTGTTTGCCAAAAGGCCATGATTGTATTATCAGCCTATTTTTCTCATGCATTTTGAATATACTGCTGATATAATCAACACCTTTAACATTATGTACTTTGATTTAGTTGTTATCTAGTCATAGTCTTCTCAGTAAAAGAATATGAAAGCGATAAGGACATAAGTCAGAAAAACAAACTTGTGAATAGCTTTGAATATTATGTAATAATAGATAAGCGATAATGACCAAAAAAATGTATTACCCAATTCATAGTGTGTTAACCACATGCATTTTACCATTTTAATTGTGTTACACTAGTATAATGTTTCATAATTAGTTTAATGTGTTTGATATTTTAAAGTGCTAAAATAGATTTGGAAAATTGAATGTGTTTGCATGAATATGAGGCCAATCTGACCTGTACTTTGTAGGCACTTGTTACTTTTCTGTTGTCTGTACTCTACCTGATCCCTCCTACTCTTTTGCTCTGTGTATGTGTGTAAGAGAGAGAGAGAGAAAGGAAAAAAGAGTGCTTGTAGTACAACAGATCATTCATGTCCTGAGTGGACAGCTACATTTGGCTAATGCAGCCCCGTTTTCTCTGCTGGCTGCAGCCGACCACCTCAGTGCCAGTGTAAAGTGGACTGTAAATATTGACGGGGAGACAGCAAGAGGCGAACAGCGACCTTGTCAGAGAGAGGAAGAAGAAAGAGAGGGAGATGGAGGGAGAGGGGGATGATAGAGGCTTGGAGAGAGGGGAAGAGGAGACGGAGAGAGAGAGTTCCTGCCTTCTCCCAAGGCAACTGAGTGTGCTTTGATGCACTGTGGCAGGGAACACACTGTCTCCCCAGAGAGGGAGAGAGAGAGGGAACAGCATTGCACAAACACACACACCATGCAGAGTTTTCGCATTACCACCACACCGCTTTCTAAAATGTCAAAACGCACGTGGACACAACTGCACGCGCACACACTTACAGTACGTGCGGCCAGTCAAAGTGTCAGTGATGTGAATGTAATCCTCAGAAGTTCTGAAATCACTGTAGATTAGAAATGACCAGCATCACTGACCTGCCCAAACCACCAACCATGACAACAACAACAACACACACAATTCAGTCAGGGATTCTTTAGTACTATGCCCTGTCTGAGCTGGCTTTGTTGTCCAAGCGAGCGCAATCAATTTGATCTGATTTGTTTGAACCAAAATGAATGGTAATGGCATCATGAGTGCAGTGAATACTAAATGACAGTGATGGTGATGGTGATTGTGGTAGTGGGTGTATCAGGTCTTCAACTGCCGTAAAATTAATGTCAGAGGTAGCTGCAGCACTCAACACTGTAGCACTTGCATTGATTGTGAATAATTTAAGTGTGTAGGTGTAGATATGTCTGTGTGTCCGAGCCTGCAGTCCATGTGCATATCCTGCGAGTACAGCCACAACCTTTACTTTGTGCTATCTTCGTTCTATTGACTTTTCTACCTCTTGTTTTTCTACTTCTTAGCACTCAATTTCCCCCCCCCCTTCCACCTTCCCCCACCTTCTGTATTCCCCCTCATTCAATTCAGGCAGTTGTTTTTGTGGTTGATGGTGGTCTATTTCCAGTGGTGGTGACTTCTATGCATGTTTCAGCCTGAATGAATGCATCAGTAGATGGATAGATTGTGTGTTTTACCAAGTTAACCTCAGCATCTAAAGGCTAGGTTTCCTCTTTTCTCTTAGTGAGCAATGAGATTACATGTACTGTTCTTTATCTTAATCTCTTTCAGAGACCATCAATTCATTCTGCCCTAATCTCATCTCCAGGCACTCTGCTGTGACCGTGGTAGCCTTGTGTTTTTCTACAGCGCTGTAGCCAGTGTGTTAGCCTGAGCTCACTGCGAAAGGCTCACGTTTCAACATAAACCGGTTTGTCTCAATTGAAACTTCGCCTAAAGGGGAAACCTTTGGTGGAACTTAACTTTCCACTGACACATTAAATACAGAAAAAGAAAAACTTGCCAATATTAAAAGGGAATATTAGATCAAAAAAAATGTTTGCTCCCTCAAAGACTTTAATAGGACTGGCTTGATCAAACACTATAGATTTATATAATTCACAAGACTTTGCTCTTTACTGAAAAGCGCGCTGGAGATCCAAAAGATGTTAAGAAGGGGAAAAAAGAGGACAAGGTGACACAGTCATGACAATCCAGTTGCACGTTACATCAGACCTCCTCTGGAAGCCTTAAGTTTTAGCTATTTTGGTCCCTTTTAAGAAGTCGAGTTAACCCATTAGGGATGAATTTGATCATCATCTATAGAGGCTTTTTTTTTTTTTTTTTAACTTCATTGACCTGATAATCTTCTAAGCTAACACCAGCCACAAATATCTAAACATTTCCCCAGTGGATCTACAGGGAAATGGGAAATGTCGCTTTTTTAGGATCCTTAAGAGAACATCCAGTGTAATAAAAAGTTGATGTAGGTGTGTGTGCACATTCCACATGTGTTTCTGTGTGAACACAGATTTGCTGAAGAGGTCAGAGAGGGTAATAAAAACAGGCTTATCTCTACTCGTTAGGCACAGGAGATAAGAGATGTAGAGGGAGACGCTGCAGATTTGCGCTGTCGTATTACCGGGCCAAACAAGCGAATCCCAAATTACACCGGCGATGGAGCGGGATGACAGGAAAGAGGGATGATGAGTGAAGAAGGGGTAGATAGGAGAAGAGGAGGTAGGGTGGGCAGAGATAAATGCAGCAAAGCCTAGCCTGTACAGGGGAAGCTGAGGATAGGCTAGCATGTTAACCTTAATCCCTTCAGGGATAGCCACAAACACACAGGAAGAGAGAACAAGAGGTTGAGTGGAAAAGAGAGGGATGTGAGATCTTTGTCTTCCCACTCTCTCCTTCATCCCCTCAGTGTGTGATCAGCCAGTTGCAGGCAGCAGCCGGGAAATCCCTCTGTACTTATCTGAAGCCAGCCTCTTAATCACAGCCTTCATCTCACTTGGCTCTTCCTGCTCTTTTACCCTGTTCTCTTTTGATACGTCTTTTCTCACCTCTTCTCATCAATGTCAGTCTCCCAAACTCGACTCGTTTGGACCCAGTTGTCTGTCCTTGACTCATCTCCCGAGTCCTCTTTGCCTGAATACTCTCTCCTCATTTCAGCTTTCCTGTCAGTGACTCATACGCACAGAGTTTTTAAAGAGTGCTCATGTGTCTCCTACATTTTTTCCCCTTTTTTGCTCTTACTTCTAGCAGTATATTAATACAGAAATCATGAGGTAAAAAAATGAGTGAAAAAGTCCAGCCACTGGACAGATTCAACCATGCATCTTAAAGCTCAGGAGAATCTGGTGGTATTTTCAACTTGCTGAAGTGGGTCTGTGGTAATTTCAGACAGTTTCATCCAACCATCCAGCCCCATCTTCTCTTCCTTCACTCCGACTGCCCTCTTCCACCTCTTCTTTTGTGACTCCTCTTCCTCCTCCGTGCCCCGTGGGAGGGTGGTGGTCTATGGTTGACTGGGCTGAGCCATGCAGTGCTCACATATAGGAGGAGATAGATGTGTATCTGACTGGATGTTGCCTGCATTGATCCGCTCAGAGGGATGGAACTGACCTTTAAGTGAGTTTGAACTGTGCAGAGTCTCCTCATTCACAGTAGAGGAAAACACGACTTTGTTTAGTTGGAGAGAGAACTGCATTAGCCTTAGGGCTTGTCTCAACCCATATAAAACTGGTAATTTTTTGCTGTCTCCACTGTTGTTTGTATGTTTAAATATGTATGCAGATATGTTTTTGTGAATGCATTTAATGTTTTCTTGAGAGGGAACCTCAGCAGGGCAAAGTGCACAGTGCAGATTCGTGTATTTGTGTAAATATGTCAGACTGAGTGATGTGAATACGATACAGATGCTGCTCTCAGCTGCCTCTCAATACAATAGTGTGTGTGAGAATGTGCATACATGGGTGTGTATTCTGTGTATGAGCCTAGGTGTACGGTGTTAATGTACTCTTTGTGTGGACAGGTATGTGTTTAGTTGTATGTCCTTGGCAAGGACCTGTGGAGATGTAAACTGGCCCAGTAGACTAACAGCACATGTATACACACATACACATACACTCATATATACTGTACTGTCTGGGATATTTCATTAGAGCAAGACATGGCATGTGTCCAGGGCCAACACAGAGGGCAAGCTCCCAAGTCAAGTCATTCATGGAGTTGTACCACACATCAATCCTTGAAATTGGCCTCTTTTCCTGCAGCTCTCTGTACTCCAGAGGTTATCTGAGAGGAAAGAGCAGCTTTCTACCTGAACCTGCCGGCTGAAAATGACATTGGTTTGATAATGATGCCCATAAGATGGAGGTGAGCAAAAGAGGGTCCTCTACAGAGTTAATGTATTAAATAAAAAAAAAAAAAAAGCCTTGCAGCAGAAAAGGAGGGTGGTGTGATGATAAGCAGACACGGCACTGGAATGAGGAAGCACTAACACTCGGAAAAACAAGACAGGTATCAGGTTCTCAATGGAAGCCCCCATGGCTGGTTCAGTGCCCTAACTCTGAAGAGACACAGCCCCACCATGTGGCACATGTCTTACACTACACAAAAGTGTGTGTAATGGTGATTTGATGTGGAGCATCTAATGTCAGGTATCAGCTAAAATGTGACAAATCCCAAATGCTGCCAGTATTTCACTTCCTGTTTGTATTCTGAGTTCATAAGAAGACATGCTTTGTCCTTTAGTGCTCTGTGCACAACATTTCCTAACAATATCCTCTGCAGACCCTCCGCGACTTAAAAATGTGACCTTAAAATGTTCTCCACGCACCTTCTTGACAGTCCTCATAAAAATTCAGAGTAATTATTTAGCATTGTTAATTTTAGAGTTCAGATTTGTTGTTCTTTTATTGCCCAAAGTCAGTATTTTTATGGGTGAGTTGGATTAAAATATGTTTTACAAGCTCCTAGTAAGGCACATTTAAGATTCAGGATGTTGCATGAATAATTTTGGCAGTGCAGTACTCTCTCCTGCCCATAAGCTGCTTGTTCTCTATTAATGATGATTTGCAAAGCAAAACCTGTTGGCAAAATGATATATGTTTTTAATCAAATTATTCATTATGATCATTTCTTATTTTGGAAATAGCTGTTGGTAAAATGTGATCGTTTGTATTCATGATGATCCAAGTACATTTTATTGTGAGTGTTTACACAAACTTCAATTCAACTTTTAAGATTAAATGAATTAAGGGTATTTTAATACCGTGTGTAAAGTTGCCACATCTTACATCATATGCTGTTGGTAAAATATGATACTGTGTAAAATAGAAAAGACAAACCTGAATCCCACACTGGTACTGGAAGTGTCACATAAGAAATAGCAACTTTAAAGTTTATTGAGATGATAGATCCACTGCAAACATGTCATCAGATTCATTCACCTTTTTAAGCTTATACAGAACTTTGAAGTACAGGGAAGAAAATGTACAGGACATATTGATTTTGAGGTTCATGGTGGGCATTTCATTTTCTCTTTGTTAATAAAACATATATATTCCACACTATGTATGAGTGTTGTAGTTTATGTCCCTCCACAAACAGAAAAAACTACTTTAGATGCAATGAGGGCACCACATTTTGATTTTGGTCCCCAGATGGGTAAAAACCCAGGTTTTCCGTGAGGGAAATAATAACATGGAAAACTTGTTTGCAGTCTACAGAGTCCAAACTAAATAATTACCTCGATTCACTCCAAACAACTTTCTGTTTATTATAGCTTTAAAAAATATAGAAGAATCAGCAAACCTTTTTGTTTTATCTTTAAAGGGTTGGAGAGCATAATCATTATTCCTGTGACTCATCGGTTTAGGTTGCATACTGTGCTTTGAAGGTTCAGTTCCACTTTTAAGTTTTAATTTAATGTCTTTAATTTTGCTATTTCATTGTCTTCATGTGTTTTACTCTATTGCATCTAATTGAGTGCACAAAAACAGTTAAAACAAAAGGCTGATGACAATGTATGCTTATAAAAGACACAGAGTCATATTTACGATACATGTCTCATAACTTTATGAAATAATAAAGAACATTAAAGAGCAGGCAAGTAGATGTAGTGAACATGAGAATGTGTGTAGGGTCAGTGAAAAAAAAATAAAGGTGTGATGTAATAATCACAGGGAAAAAAGTGATCATTAGTGCACTTTTGTTTGTATGAAAGAATGAAAATTATTTTAGGACATGTTCAAAGTGGTCTATTGTTAGAGAGTTGTACCTAACAACATTCAATCATGACCTATCCAATTACTAGGACCAGGGGTTGTTCTCATCAAATGAGCTTCAGATCCTCTCTGCCCTTTTCCACCCCTTCATTAGCATAATCCTCTGGGAATATATGGGGGATAATGAGCTGGGCTGCACCTTCAGTAAACACACACAGTGTGTGTGTGTGTGTGTGTGTGCGCGTGCATGCATACGTCTCTGTGTGTGTGTTTTGGTTCATGTTCAGTGTGGTCATGGTTCATTAGTGAAACCTCTGCATGATTCCTCTGGTTCATCTTAATCACCCATGTGACTTGACAGTCTAATCAAGACCCTTTCAGTTCTTCACCACCACAGTGCTACACACAGCCACACACTCCTCCTTGTTGCTGAATCTTTTTTTTTTTTCAATTAAAACACTATCTTCAATCATAGGTCCAAGGGTGGATTAACTTCAATTATCTGATGTGCCGTCTTGTACTTTAGACCTCCTTTCATGTTTGTGTAATTAGTTATTGCCCACCTTGGGTGCAGGAACCCCTTAAAAGAGTCACAAGGTAAATCTATGAGGATACCACATAATAAATAAATAAATAAATAAATAAATAAATACACACACATATACATACATATATATATATATATGAATAGTAGTCCTTTTTCTTGACTTCTGGAACAGCTCATTTTCTTGTGAAATTTGGCCAAGTTTAACTGGTATGGCTTTTCAAAGTTATTTAATGAGAACAGAAGCACAAATGAACCATTAACCTGTTGCATATAGCTGCATTATAGCTCTTTATAAGTACTTTTGAAACACTAATAAACCTGATTCTGCAACTCCATGGCCATTAGCTACACAATTTTCCTTCAGTAACCCTAATTACTACATATTAATAATAACTAAGGAGGCTGAATTATGATCTTAATGTGTTTTACTCAGTATGGGCCTTATAAGGTGCAGTACTACAAGGCTATTTATTATCTCTTATTAATGCTTAATTAATAGACTACAGTGGATTATTATATAGCACAGCCCAAAGCTACAAGTGTTAACAGTGTCTAAATAATCATATGAAGGCTTTCTCACTCAGAATATGGTCCTCATTTTAAAGTGAAGTCATAACTAATAAGTAATTTACTGGCATTATAATATTAATTAGTTATGCGTAAGACCTCAGTTACAGACCTCCTAATTTAAGTTCTGTTACCCCTCGAATACCTTAACCAAACAAAATCTTCTACTAATCTAAAGTGTTCAGCTTCTGAACCACTAATCTTATCAATACATTGAAATAACTCAGGTAACATGTAGTTTTTTAGCTTTTCAGAAGCATCAGATGTGTCTTTTTGGAATTTCTAAGGTTCTGTAGTGAATATGGAAACAGTCATTTTCTGCAATATTCATTCACCAGTAAAACCCATGTATTTTGACAAATGACTAATTATAGACGTTCGTTTTTATGTTCAATTAATGATATATTTAGTTGAAAAAGTCACTTGTCTTTTGATATAATAACTTTAAAATGTACTCGTAGTTTATATGAACGTCAACATGGTCAGTAAATTAAACATAAGAAAATACCAGATTTTCCCAGAAAAATGCAAAATGCAGTGGATAATGTGATAATAAATGGTGATAAATCACTTTGGAAAAAATCATTTGGAACCCTGCAACTACAAAAAATAACAATAATAATAATAGTTGTATTGTCTTAAGGGTTAAGGGAGATCGACTTTTGTTGTACTAACATCCTACACACCCCATGATGTATATTAAGGTCAATATTCATGTACAACAACTTCACCACTATCAGCTAGCAATAAATATGGGACTATTTAGTAGAAAACAATCCTGTAATAATCTTGTCAAAAATCTTTAATAAAATCTTAATCTTTTTAATCTTAATTTTGAAAAAAGCTGTATAATTGGATATCATCTTCTCATCTCTTCCCTTGCTTCAGGTACTCGTCTGCCAGAGAAGGGTCCTACTACAGGCAGCATCATCGGTGCCATCATCGGGGTCATTCTTCTCCTGGCCATCATTGGAACTGCCATCGCCATGTACCGCAAGCACCATAACAACAAACTCAATGGAGAGTGAGTATCTGTGCAGCTCAGTTCAGTCCAGTTCACCACTGTTTTTCAAGTCACTGTGGTTAATTGGTTTGTTATTTACAAATTAATCATTGTCACATTATTTATCAATTAAAATGCAGTGCAGTGTGTCATTTTTTTTTTTTTGCGACTCATTAAAACATGACCGCTGTGTGTGTTTATCTTTCAGTGGTCCACCCAAGTACAAACCCCCTCCCCCTAAGAAGACCAATAGCTCTGCAAACAGGGTGAGTCACAATGGACACACAAGGCATACAAGGTCAACACTGTGATTAACCAGACAGTCATTTCAGATTATGGGAAAGTCACAATGTTTAGTACAGGTAGGAATTTTGATTATACAGGCAAGTCCATAAGTATTTGGACAGTGACTTGATAGTTTTAATTTGGTTGTAGTTTTGTAGTTTAGCCTTCAGTAACCATACTCCTACCACTGAAGAACATCCCATTTCTTTAAATTTCTTAAGCTGTTGGGTTTCTTCTGCAGTATGTTCTGGGTCATGCATCTACAAACTGAAGTGCTGTCCTATAATTTTTCCAACATTCATCAAAAATCTGACCAGAGAGGACAACACTACACTTCTGAAGTCATACTGTTGTACTGGTCTGTCACCGGTCACATCACCAATGAACACCAGTGACCATACATGCCCATGTCATAACACTGTATCCGCCATGTCGGACACATGACTCATTCATGGCCTGTTCCTTTACTTCTTTATACTTTTCTCTTACTACGTTGGTACAAGTTAATCTTCCCAGAGAATCTTTTTCTAGACCTGTCCAGGCTTTTTTTAAGGCGTTTTCTGTCAAACTCTACTCCCCCATTGTTGAGTGTTTGTAGTTGTTTGCACCTTGTTGTGAGCCCTCTGTATTTACATTCATGAAGGTGTCTCATTGTGGTCTTCAATAATCACACGCCTACCTCCTCAAGTGTGTTCTGGACTCTGCATGTTGTGAAAGAGTCTTTCTCCACCAACATAAACTCCACTTTAGTTGTCTTCCGTGTTCTTCCAGGCCTTCCGATGTTTCTGACGTCGCCAGTGGATTTTTTATCTTTTGAAATTGTTTACTTGGCCACTTCTAATGTTTTCTGTATCTGTCTGAAAGATTTATTTAGTTTATTCATAATGAGAATTCCAGTGAGAAGCTACCAAATGTAAATTAATTTGGAATCAACTTCAGATCTTTTATCTGATTCATCGTTATATCAGTCAGTTTGTTATCCAAGTACTTTTGAACCTCCGAAAACGGAGCGACTGTGATTAAAATGGTTATAATTCCTCAATGACTAATGCAGTATTTTTGTTAACCCTCTTGAATTGAAGTTGAAAGTCTACACTTAAATCACATTGTGATTACTTAATTTCTAATCAATGGTTTCAGGGTGCAGAGACTTTAACTGAACAGGATGATGTATCTGCAATTAGACACTAAAAAAAAAAAACTCTTTATTTATGAAGAAACAAAAAAGCAGAACAAACAGGTTGTGAGGTCGAGGGCTTACAAAGATCACATTGTTTGGACAAACAACACAATTTTTACACTTAATGGTTTACAAATTTGTCTCACCGGTTATGTAAACATGCCATTTTTCCCAGCGTTCTTCACCCAGTTCTCTCTGCAGTCGTATTGTGTAGGTCATCTAGAGTTAAACACTTTTGATACTGTCAAAGGGAAAAAGTTTATCTGTTCTCACCAAAAACCTGAATTTTAGGGTGCATACCTAATGGCAGGATTTGACTCAACACCAAAATGTTGGTGTTGTTTAACTGTAATGTCCTTTGCATCTGAGAGATTTTAAGGTAGAAAATCACTACTCTGACATGAGGTACTCCAAGAAGAAATGCTCACACACAGCACTACGTTTAACATACAGGATGAAATATTAAGACGAGAAGGTCATCGTCATGACACAAAGAACAATCACACTACAAGGTAAACATACAAATACATAACTTACATAAGACTAATCAGTAATAAGAACACAACAGTCATTTTTCTATCAGCATCTTATACAAGTGTGATGTGGAAATCTGAAGACATCAGTGGATAAATATTTAAAAATAGACTTTATGTGAAGCTGGAAACACCTGGTGTCCTGCCAGTAAACTTGAAATGAACAATATTTGCATGCTTAAAGACATTTATAGGCAGACTTTTCACTGGAGGAGAAAATGTCAGTGTAATAATTTTTTTAGAAGTTACTGAGAATTTTTATTGAAAAACCAAAATTAAATCAATTATTTAATGGACCGTGTTTTCATGTGTTATAACATGCCTGAAGGGTTTTCCTAATATAATGATTAATTTGTGTCCTCAGCAGCTGAACACAGCCACAAATCCACCCCCAGCACCAGAGGAAACCCCCCTCCAGAATCAGTACTCCAATACCCAGAATGCCGAGCCAGTCACAGTAAGTGCACATGCTGTATCACTCACTGTTGCTCAGATGTTCATTATTGCATCTGTCTGTGGTTATGTGGTCAGTCACATCTGTCTGTCAGTCCACAGGAATATGCACAGACTACTGCACTGAATTTCATTAAACTTAGTAGAAGGGTTAGGGCCGGGTCTGAGGATCAAATACTAGATTCATTTTACAAAGATTTTTTTTTCCCACTTTGCTGTAACATGAGAAACTGTTTTTACTCTTGGGTCAGCTACACAAACACTGTTCCACATTTATTTGTAAATTACCTGCTTTAGAGTTAAAATGATGGAAAAGAAGTGCAACTTGGGTAATGTTTTCAAGATATGTGAATAAATGTTATTACATGTATACTTAGGACTATGTATATTTTTGTAATAGATTTATAAATCTTACAAAAGAATGACTCTGAAAAGTGAATGTATTGTAATTGGCAGACAGTGTTTTGAAGTAGATCTGGTAGCTCTGAGATAAATGTTCCTTTTAAGAAATCCAATTCTCTCATTAATTCATAGAATATCACATTTTTTTTACTGTATCTATAACTAGAGCTGGCTAGCACTTTTGACTTAATTTTTTTTTAACAAACATTTAACCATATTTTAAGTTTTTCTCTTTTCTTTTTTTTTTTTCTTTTTTTTTTTTTAATCCTGGAGACATTTTCCATACCAGTGTGATAAGAGGCAGCAACTGGTTAAAAAAAAAAAAAGTGCTGGTTTAGTTTGTGGTTTAATAATGCTGTATATTGAGGATAAGATTGGACCATAGTGGAGGTCTGCACTTTCCAGGTTACCCTCCAACCTCAGATTATTATTATTATTATTATTATTATTATCATTATTATTATTATTATCACGGCCTTGACATCACCGACACCCAGGCCCTGACGCAGTACCAGCAGGAGGTCCACACCCTCGTTCAAACATTTGCTTAGAGCTCAATGTATCAAAAACAAAAGAGCTATGCTGTGGATCTTCAGGGAAAAACCCAGACCTGTTCCATCCCCTGAAGATCCATGGTCTGTGTGTCGAGCTGTAAATTCCTGAGGACAGATATTGACACCTGCCTGTCATTGGCCAACACACGGACTCTGTGTACAAGAAGATACAGCTGCGTCTTTACCTGCTCAGGAAGCTCAGATCCTTTAATATTAGCAGACATTTTAACCCTCATGTATAAATCACTTATCAAATCCATCCTTACCTATAACATCTCAATCTGGCTCAACTTTCTCACCATCAAACACAAAACAAAACTATCTTGAATAATAAATCAGGCCAGTAAAATCACTCAAACAGCCCAACCCCCTCAGTGTGAACTGTACAGACTCTCAGTGATGAGGAAAGCCACCCTCATCACTGAGGACCCCTCCCATCCCCTCCATCACTGCTTCATGCTGCTGCCATCAGGCAGACACTACAGAACCCCTCTGGCCAGGAAAAACATCTACAAAACACCTTTCATCCCTTCTGCAATGGCTGCTCTTAATAACACAAAATAGACTGCACTGTGGCTTTAGTGTTTTTAGTCATTTTATGTGTTCCACTTGTTTTTAGTCATTGTATTGTGCTTTTGAGTGTGTTTGGGTGTTTTTAATGCTTGAGTGTGGTTTTTAAATTTTGTCTTACAGCTGTGACAGAAGATGAATTTCTATCTATCTGTCGGTCTGTCGGTCGGTCAGTCGGTCTAATGATAAGAAGAAGAAAAAAAATACTCTAGACTATGATTGTCTTAAAATTAACTGACCCTAAGTTTTGGTTATGTGTTAATTTCCTCATTAGAATGCCTGACACATACACTATTTTGCATTGCTTCTTGCAGGACCTGGATGCCTACAATGATGAGGACCTTGTTGATGAGCAAGAGCACTACTACTCTGCTGCCCCTTCTGGTTGGGATGACCCCAGGGACAGCGAGGTCCCACCTCCCTACATGCATACGGAGAGGGAACTCAACAACTACCACCATGGCTCTAATGTCAACCGTGGAGACAGCTTTGTGTCGCCTGCCATGTTTGTCTGAGGAAATGGGCAGATGATGTTTTTCTCTAATGTGTGAATACGTATGCATGTGTGATTGTGTGAATGAGAGAGGTGACATTTCTGTATGGAAATTACTTCTGTGATTAGAGTGAAAACTTGTGAATGTTATTGAATTTCAAGGCTTCTCTGCAGACACAGATGGTGTTCCTTTTTGTTGTTTTATTTATGTGACATCAGCTTACCAGTACTACCTACTATGAAATATTGGGGTGCAGTTTTTGTTGCTTTTTGGAAGAACCTGACCATTTTATACATTGATCCACTTGAGCCAGTAAAATATTTCTAATGTATGCACATGTGTCTGTGACAGCTTTGAGGGATATAGTACAAGTCTTTTTTTAAGACTGTAAATAAGACAAGGTTTAAATACTACATACTATTGATGTTACATCTTAGTCAGTGTATTAAATGTGCACTGGTGAACATCTGGTAGGTGTATCTACACTGAATGGCCTTGCATTATTGAATGTGGAGCTGTCACACACATTATGGTGGGTGATATTAGTTTGGTTAACTGAAGCACAACATGTGGGGATAATACGTTACCTCTGTTTAGTACTATCTGTCTGTAACTGTTGGTTTCCAAACCCAGCTGGCGTGAAGTCGGTGTAAAACAGGCGCCCTGTGGAGAAGCTATTAGCTGCAGTTAATCAGCCGGCGCCGAGACGAGACTCACAGACCATGACGACATTAGAGTGTAAATGGCAGTGAGGCGGGTGACTGCTCAAGCAATATTATGTTTGTTAATGTTTGTGGTTAATTTGAAATGTTTTTTTTTATACTTTCTGCATATGCGCCCTGGAATCCTAGTGAATGTTCAGTTATACAGCTCATTTTAATTGGAAGAAGGCAATGTTATAGAGCTTTTAAATAATACTTGGATGTACTGACCTGTTCTTTTTAGTCTTTTATCTGTAACTTTTTTTTTTATCTTTTTACTTGACTCCATCCTTTTACAAAGCCATAGTAACAAGACACTCTGCTGCTCGTACAAAGAATAATCATTTCATTTTTAGGGATATCTGTTACTTTACAAAACTAGAAACTTTTGTGTCTATTTTTTTAAATTTCAGTTTGTCTACCAGCGTGCTTAGATGGATTAGGTTAAATCTGGATTATGTCCATGAAATCTGTTGCAATTCATCTCTCTAGAGGATTAAATATTTTTTATGTTCAAGTTCAAACGGGGGTTCACAAAGTGCCTGCTCGTATACTGTTTGGCTCATCCATTAATAGTCAAAGGCCGAACAGGCCAGTGATTTTAAGGGAGATTTTTTGCTTCCACTCCATCCTGAGCGTAGAGGTGTCTGTATGTGTTTAGTGCCAACCAGAGGTTTATTGTATCAAACTGCCTGTGTAAAATCATCTATTTTCTCTAATTATGAAATGACATGGATGTTAATCTATTTTTGCTGTTATTGAAATGTGATTTTTAAGGTTATCTGTACAAATTATAAATGAATAAACATTTTAACTGTTATGTTTGTTTCCTTTAATCATTGGAGTTGTTGTAATTCCGCTATTTCACCACACGATGACAGCAAGGACTGGAAACTTTGGTGTAGAGAGGGTAACATTTCCACTTTCTACTCTGTGATGTCACATTTAGAAAACACATGATATGGGAAGAATTTTGACTTGCTTGAGTGCACAGATAACTATTTTTTATGTTTAACACAAGATGACAAGATGACGTGTAGGCACAATGTCCCACATTGCAGCTGCAGTACCTAAAGGTGTCCATTTGAGGGCTCTGGTTTCTAGCTGAACATGCAAAAGGCTTCTGTACACCTGATACAGTGGCAGGCAGTTGTTCTCTGCTTCCTTTCTACTTGTCTGACTCATCTCTTTCTATCTTAAGCTGCATATCCTCCAATACTTACAGTCCATGAAAAGCCTCATAACCGGACCATATTTAGATCAGCATGATTCATTTCCAGCATTGAAATTACATCAACAAGCAAAAACAAAACAAAAAAACCTTCAGTTTTGGAGATGCATTTATATTACCTTCCTGCACCAAAGACTCGTATGTATAAACCACTTGTGCCTTTCAGCTTATCCATATTAACCGGTATGGAGTGCAGCACTGTCCTGAATGAGTCGTGCCGGTGCAGATTAGCCTCTGGTACGGTACTGCAGATAAAGGTGAGGCCTGAGTAGCAGCCCACCATGACTCTGCAGTCTGTCCTCTGCCTGTATTCTGATCACACAGGTACACAAAGAAGGACTGAATCTAAGGGATTTATTGCTGACATGACATATTTTACAGTAAAAGGCTTTTCAAGACTTAACACCAAGATCAGCTCACATTGCACCTAGTATCTCTGTTGTTACTAACAGAGCTTTAATTTCATTTCTTTAAATGTCAACGCAGAATACATTCATTATAACTGAACTATATGTGCTCAGGTTCAGCTAATATGATTGAAAACCAGTAAAAGTGACTGAATTAAGAAATGAGACAAATCTTTCTCTGGTCCATTCTTTCTAATTATAGCTGAGAAGCAATATCCTATGCTGATGGTGCAGTATACATCAAGGTGGTTACTATATAAACATCTGGATCAATAAGTATGATCTGGGAACTGAGCAGTAGTTGTTATTCTCTCTAATGGCTCTGTGTGTATTGATTTGAATGTAGGGATAGACAAAGAAGAGAATGATTTAGTTGGTCGATACTTTTTTTTTTTTTTTTTTTTTACAAGTCAAGTGGACTGGAATGTAAATAGAAACGCTGTTCTTATGCTGTGCCGGGTTACATTTCAGTAAACTTGCAGTGATCTGTGTAGTTGCAGCTTCATGGGATTAACAGACTTTGTGAATCGGCAGCCAGGTAATGAGTGAGGGAGAAGACACAGAATAAACCTCTCATGCCTTCAATGCTGCTAAGCTGGTTAAAAATAGAGGCAGAAGAGAGGGATTGAGAGAATCGGAGTGGACAGAAAAGATGGGGGATGGAGGAAATAACTGACTAGTAAAGTAGGTGAGCAGGGATTTACCTGTGACCTTGACTTGTCAGTAGGACAAACGTGTGGTATTGCATGCTAAACTAGTGGAAGGTTGCATACATTAGGCAACTCAGTGACTGTGGCCGCTCTTAGCAACTTGACCTGATGGACAAACCCTGACAAACCCTACCCAGGCCTGTCATGTGTATGACACTGATGAGCATGTTTGGATGTGTGCTGTTGGCTTGGATGGTGAGTACGCACAGACACACAATCAGAAATTACAGGCCTGGTTCAACTCGACAAGGATGTGAACTCCTTCAAAATCTATTATAAAAGTTGTAATAATAAAGATAAACCTGTGACATTAAAGCTATTTCACAAAACTGGGTCAAGTTTTCTTAAGAGAATAAAGACCCAGCTACTGTTAGAGCTGCAGTGAATAATCATTTATTTGATCAGCTGTCAGCTATTAAAATAATCAACAGCTAATTTAATAATTGTTTTATCATATTTTGAAGAAAAAAAAAGATAATTGCAGCATCTTGATTTCACAGTTTTTCTGGTTTATTTTCTCCTCTGACAAGTAAATAATTATCACATGAAAATTTAAGATACAAGTACTGATTTTCTTTGATTTTGGTTTTATTGATTAGTTGTGTGTAAAATTTCACAAAATAGTAAAAACATGTTCCAATAAAGAGTCCAGGAAATGTTCAAATTTAAAATGCTGGATTATAGATATTTTGACTGAAATTACTCAAACATATTAATCAAATAACATGATCGTTTTTATCCCTTTAATGGTTGATCACTTGATTAGTCATTGTAGATCTAGTTGCTGTCCTTCAACCTTCCACAGCTACTATAACACATGACTGAACTATCATAGAAACAGCATCAGTGATCAAAATATACAGCACTGTGCAAAAGTCTGAGGCCACCTCTAGGTTTGTTGTTTTTGCAGGGTTGAAATGGGCATATATGTATTTCTCATTCTCCTTTCTTCCAATACAACCCAAAAATACAGAAGATGTGTCCACAGCCTTGAAAGACACACAAAACACTGACCCCTGACCCCATGACAAAAAACATCTGACATGTATTGAATGACACCTGGTATAAAACTTCAGAAAATGTATCCAAAAAAAAAAAAAAAGCATTATTGTCTGAATAAAAGGGTTGAAAACATATTCAAATCAACCAAATCACACTGAATACTACCACTTTGGTTTATAGAAGCTGTTTTTGTCCCTGAAACTTTAGTTTTTACTGCTGTACATACTTCACATATGTGTAGATTGTATCTTAATAGAGAGACTGAGAAGTGCGTATGTGTGGTCATTAGAACGTTACTAAACCAACAAACCTAATGTTGGACTAGAACTTCTGCACTGTACCTGTGACTGTTGCCTTGTGTTTCTACCAGTAAACTAACTGGTTATCTAATCCTGTCAAACAAAGCTGATTTTCTCAGAGCTTCATTTCTCTCTACGCTTCACTTTTTTTTTTTATTCCTTTTGCCACCATCCCTTGTCGGGGCTGATTCTGTAAACACCAGGCCAGAAGGACAAACTGTGTGAGAGGAGAACACGAGGATGAAGGAGGCACGAACAGCGGCACCATGGTGAGTGACACTGTCGAGACGCCCTCGCACAGGGGAGGCAAGAGTCTGGAGGGAGGAGAGGAACAGGAAGAGGTAGAGACCAGTGGAGCAGGTAGAGTCCAGTAGGGGCACAGGCTACGAAAGAGGAGGGAGAGGAGGTAGAGAAGCTTTGGGGATTAAAGAGAGGCTGAAGGTGGAGGACAGATGAGGCCAGAGGACAGCTGGGACAGGCCTGGTGCAGATTCACTAGTGCTGCCTGATGTTATAAAGAGCTATTACAGCAAGAAGTGTAATGCATAAAGTGAAGTCTGAGGAAAAATAAATGATCTTCAATATTTTTTAGATTTGCACATTTTTATTCAGACACATTCGCAGCACATTTAAAAGGACTTGCATATAATAAAGCTATAAATATCGATGACTGGACTGAAGGTGTCACAATGTTGAGAGACCAAACTATCTTTCTGGCACATACTGTATCAGCAAATATAACAGGCCTCTTACTGTGGCACCATGTTTTTACTGAACCATCTTGGCAGCACAACACAGCGCTGCAACTTCACAATTAACATACTTTGATGAAAATAAGCAGCCGGAATAAACAGAGTCATCCAGGGACCAGACTAGTCAGATAATGGTTTTACAGGTTCATTCAATAGCACAGCACTTTACAGTCCACATGTTCTAAAGCTAGATCAGTGCTGGGAAATGTTTTCTCTTAATGGTGGTCATAGAGTTTTGCATTTTATGCGCAGGATTAAAAGATTTGTCCTTTTCCATTTGGAACTGTGTTCTCACTATCATTATTTCTGAGACTGCAGTAGCAGGGGTAATAGTCTAAATCTTTTAGCACTGTTGATGAATTAGGAGCAATATTAGATGTATAAAAAATGTGATATAAATGTCTGTATAAAATTTAATTTTGAGAACCATGTATGTAGGCTGAAAATGGGGAATTAATTAACAGAAAATAAATATACCAAGTTTAAGTATGTACATTTTGTTAACCAGTGCCACGGCGGTTGCAAGTGGCAGTTACTATGATTACTATGTACTAGTCTGTAAAAACCTCTGAAAAAATATCTATCCACTTTTGCTAACATTACCTAAAGTCCCTGGATTAACTTTGAATGAACTAAGGTTATCGTAATCACAAAAGACATTTATGCTGATATACCTGTGAAACTGTAAATAAAACATAGTGAGTGATATCACAGGGAGAATATGAAGAACAGTGTTGCCTATTGCACTCTTCTTATTGTTGAATGTGTTGGCATGTACACAGGCACATGTGGTGGTGTGACATTTGCAGTTTGTTTCCCTGGGGCAGTCGTGATGCCAGCTGGTTTAAAATGAGCATTAATATTTAATACGTTCAGCTCAGGTTACATCATTCTTCGTTACCTGCAGAGTGATTCTCTTTAACTGTCTCCGCATTTTCTCATTTAAAGGGATGGAGTGTCAAACATGCCCTTTAAAATGAGTCTCTGTCCTGCAGCTGGACTCTCTCCTTGTTCACAGCTTACCACAAATTATGTTTCATCCAGAAGTGTAAATACATTGATACTGTGGGTTTTATCTCCAATGGGCTGTTGACTTGTGCGGGATAATATCCTTCCTGTGATGAAATGTGTGTAAGAGGATAGCGTGATACAGAGACAAGGAGAGGTGGCTGTTACATTACACATTCTTCAACTCCCTCCTCTGCTGATCTGCAATGTCCTGTACCTACTTTCATGTAACACCACACAGATATTTTACGTCATGCCTTTTCCAATTCCTTTCTCTTTTCATTTCCCTTTTTATTAGTATTTTTTATTGCTTGTTCCAACAGAAAGAGCAGTAATTTTGACCAAACTCAGCCACATGAGGCTCGTCTTACTCCTGTCACGTTATGCTGAGTCCCAGCTCTTGACCAATCAAACCGGGGTGGGTCTTTCTCTCCTCCAATCAGAGCCACTAGTCCTGCACTGCAGATGCAGATGCAGGCAGTGAGACACTGTGCACAGATGTGGCTGTTCTTATTACCGTGTAAAGCAGACTCTCCACCTGGTAGAGATGAGATACAGAGAGAAGAAAGAAAGGAAATGGCCTTTAGTCACTGCCAAGCAAAGTCAGACATCACATATAATATGTGCAGCAGCAGCAGAGGAGAAATATGCTTCAATCAGCAGAATGTGATCAGAAATGCATCATATCAAACACCTAGCTATGGTGTACAGTGATATTGTATGATAATAGCTGGTCTTACATAATAAGAATGATCACACACAGGTGGACATGATATCAAAAACACTATTAAAAGTTCCAAATGTGTGAATTATGCATACATGTGAGCTATGATGTTTATGGAGTCAGTTGTTTGTTTATGTAAACTACCTAGTTTTTTTTTTTAATTATTATTATTGTTATTATTTACATTTTTCCATATTTGATTACAAAGCATATGCATATAGAAACTAGTTCATTTCTAAGCTGGTGTTGCACATTGTTGCCACTGTAGAGGAGCACAAGAGCAGTACTGAAGAACCCAGGAGTGAGCATATGGATTATCATGGATTTTCAACATCGAAATTAGTGAGCAGGCTGTTATGGATGATGACAACAAGACAGTTGTTGGCTTAGAAATGGAGTCAAGCATAAAGCATGCACAAATCTTATGGATGCTCTATGTAATAATACAGCATGAATAATAAGGGCAGTATATTAAAAAACAAAAACAAAAAAAAACATTAAATGCATGTCACAGTATTGCTTTAAAAGTCTAGCACGAAAATACTGGCATTTTAATTGTTTGTTTTCTGAGAACACTTAGAATCACTTGAACATTTATTCACAGATGGCCCAAGGTATGTGTGCCCCATGGACACCAGAATGTCCCCAGAGCAATTTTCTTAAATCTCCCACAAGAGAGGTTACTTTTTTTTTTCTGATACAGCATGCAGGCACATACAAACACACTCTCCTGTAAATGGGCTGGCTACTTAAAACCAGAAGTTTAATCATTTCCTGCTAATTATAAACCACACTGCTAAGCTGGTTTCACATTCATGCATGTTAATGTTGACTGCATTTGACAGAAGCAGAGTCACAGACTGAAAATACAATGTCGCAACAGAAGGAGATATCCTTCAAGGACAACAGTCACTTTGTGCTGCAGAGGTGGTGAAGGTCCCCAAAATCCCATTTGGCCCCCAAAAAGTTTGGGCTGGTTGTGCATTTGACAAATTAACGCATCCCAGTCAGCCTGTTGAACTACTTAATGATTGATTGTGTATGTATGAGTGAGTAAATGAGTAAAACCAGTCAATCAAAACCAGTCCACCTCCTCAGTTCCAGATGTTTCATTTCCCATTTATGACACAACATTTGAATAACTGAGTGCCACTGAGGGATTTATCCAAACCCCCTCCCCTTTTGTCATCACTCAGTTCATTCAATCTGAAATCACATTTCTGGGCACACGGAAAACCTTGTCATCTCATACAAACACACAAAGACACAGTCCAATACATACAAATGGCTGCCAGGGAAACACTTGGATAATGATATGTCTTTACAGAGTGATGAATGGCCCGACTGATCACTCACTCAGAGTAAACAAGCCTTGATTTAGTAGCACAACATGTTAGAATGTGTTAGCGAACATGGCATCATCTAATGAATCATGACTTATTTGTGAGTTAGAACTACTCAAGTTAATGAGGTGTGTGTTTGTTTGTTTGTTTGTTTGGGTGTGTGTGTGTGTGTGTGTGTGTGTGTGTGCGTGTGTGTGTGTGTGTGTGTGTGTGTGTGTGTGTGTGTGTTCCAGCCTGTTAGCTTGTCAGGGTGTGTCCAGATGTTTGATCAGGGCTTCAGGCACAACCACGTTTCTCTATAATCCTGTATGAAATAATATGCCAACATTTGGATTTATCAATGAACTCTGCATGTCACAGTCACAGATGTCACAAGGACACAAAAACATCCACCCTGATTATATTCACACCCGACCCTCAGTTCCATTATCAATCAGATTTAGTTTCACCTTTTAACATCTACAGTTCAATGTAGGTTTACTTAATACGGTGGACTTTAATTCTAATTGACCTCTGCCACTGTCATTGTCCTCTGGTTGAGTTATGCAGCTAACAAATTAGCAGTAAGCTAAACAGCTGGGTATGATGCAATGTGGGAAATCTGGCCAGTCAGCGTGGGCAGTATGGCAGTATGAAAAACTTCACTGTTCATTTGTCATCTTTTTTTTTTTTTTTTTAAAGAAGTGAGGCATTTTGCATGAATTGAGTAAACTTAAGCCTCTGAATGGAGTCATGTGATGACAAAATCCAAGAAATCCAATAAGCGGGGTTTCAATATATTTAAGTCAAGACATGAAATGTCATGTATTGTGTTTTGTTTTTTGTTTGTTTTTTTTTTGGCAAGAACTTTTAGTGCCTCAATGGAAATCACAATATTTTGGATTAAAACTCAGTGATGTCAGACATCATGTCTGCAATTTCTGCTCAGTGTAAATAGATCAAACCCTTCAGGTTTACTCCAGCATCTTTTCCAATGAGCATCCTGTTTATAGTTCTGCCTCACTGTCCTCTGTATGTCTTTCACCTTGCTCATCTGCAGTGGTGTCTGACCTGTGATTTACTGCTATAAAATGGTTGTAGCAGTGAATGGAAAAGTGACAATCCCTCAGGCTTTGCCAAGGATAGTGTTCTGCTTGGCTTGTCAGTGCATGGGAACGTGTGCATGTGTGCAGTTATCTTTCATGGTGCAAGTTCACCCATGTGTTGGCATGCATAACCTTGGGAACTATCCTTCCTCTGAGCATTATGGGATGGCTCAGAGGACAGGGAATTAGCCAATCAGCCATTAGGGTCACCCCAATCAAATGACCCTGGAGACTTACTCCCTGTCTCCCATCCCCCTTTCATCTCACTCCTCATCACATTACTAATGACATGGAAAGCATACAACCACTAAAGATGGTCAATGTAAAAATGCATATTATGTGGGATGCAAATATATAAAATTAGACTCATGAATCTTCTTGGAGGAGAAGATGAGGACGAGAATGACAGTGTAGAAGTGAAGGAGTGAAGAGTGGGAGAGGAGAGG
>JAPQRP010050578.1:0-10132 GCA_037367295.1 Apogon hyalosoma
TAGGTGATTATGTCTTATTTTAAGTGTGATGAGATATTTTGACTAGAAATGAGAAAAATACACTTGGTAAGATTTGATTTTTGCAGTGCAACAGATAAGACTTTATTCAGCTGTTGGCTCACTAGCTGATAGAACATGAGGTATTGTGAAGGCCCTGTGTCCTGTGTTTGTCTCCGTCGTCACTGTCTTCTTCTTTAGCAATTTCTTCAAACATTTTCTCTGACAAAACTACTGGTTGGATTCATGTCAGTTTTTTATGTAGCTTCCTTGGGACAGTTTCTACAAAGTCTGTTCACAGTTTTGAGAATATTACATTTTTGAAGTTTTGATGAATTTTTGAAATGTTACAGATTTGCCTTTACTTATATTGGGACATAGTTTAATGGCTTATAACATGGAAATGATTAGAGATATGAATATAGTTACTATTGAGCACTGATAGGAAGTCGTATATGGACTTTGATTTAAGTAGTTGAGTTCTCCTCCAGTGAGAGTACCACCCACTTCTATTGGGAGATCGATTCCTTGCATCAATACCACAAGACTCTAACATAGCATCAGAATCTGACAACCTCGCAAATTCAAGTTGTTATTGATTCTTGATAGAACATACCAGTGAGCTACAGGGCCATTGGTCCTATTTTTTTTGCACTTGTGAAGCGTCAGCCAGTATTGTTTCACCCGATACTGGTCACATATCTCTCTGTCTTTGCTTATTTCCGTGTCTGTCGCCACCACTTGCTACAGTGTGCAACATCACCTTGCCTTTGTTATTTGCTTTGTAGAAAACCAGGCACCAAATTCTCACCACAGTCCTTGTGGTTAAGACAAAGCAATCCCTTTTACACAAGACAAGGCACCTCTTCATAGGTTACAAATCACTCAGTAGGTACATACTACTTAAGAAAACAAGAAAACATTAAGTCAGAAAAGTTGGTTTTATTTGAGTCTCCTGTTGGTTAAGTTTCAGTATTCTTTGTGTCATTCAATCGTTTTTGCTCCTCCAAAGTTTCAAGCAACTTTAGAGACAAATCCTTTTACTGGAGATGACAAATCATGGTCATTGTGTGAAGTCTTTTTCTTTTTTTCATGACTGAAAAAAAGAACAAAATAAGTGGTGCCAGGCACAACAAATCCCGCCCCCTCGCAAAGGTTTTACCTGATTTGCCCTTTCTCTTATCATTGCGAAAGCACATTTTTGGTGACCTTGACCTTTGACCTACATTCAGCAAAATTTAGTGGGATCTATTCTGGACCAACCTCGCACCGTTCCTGAAAATTTCATGGAAATTGGTCCAGTAGTTTTTGTGTAAAGTTGCTGACAAACAAACAAATAAACAAAAAAACCGAACCAAAAACAATACCCTCGCCTCCCCTTCAGGGGGTGGGGTAACAACAGTGTCTAAAAGCTAGGTTAATTGAAAGAAAAATACATGTGTAAATAATCAAGCAAACACTAAGTAAATAAGAAAAAAATGAAGAATAACATGATCAACTTTGCTTTTTCCATTATTACATTGGCATCATTTGGCAGTTACTATGACTGAAAGCTGAATAAAATTTCCAGGTTTTAATTTTTTGTCCAAAGTCCTGACAATTTACTGTTAATTCTGCAAAAAAGTACTCAAAACATTTTATTTCTGTTTTGTTCAACAGGGGTCTTGCAACTGGCATCTACACCACCAACTCACCTGAGGCTTGTCAGTATGTGGCTGACAACTGTGAGGCCAACGTCCTGGTTGTGGAGGACAACAAACAGCTGCAAAAGATCCTGCAGGTCTGGTATATTATTACAAAGCAGCTATTTGTGTGACCATGCGCACGTGATGTGTCCTTTATTTAGCCTTGATTTTATTTTATTTGTCTGTTCCTCCAGGTTAAAGATCAGCTACCTCACCTGAAAGCCATCGTTCAATATAAAGGCGAACTGCAGCAGAAAGCGCCGTTCCTGTACACAGTATGCTCACTCTTTCAACATATTGATTAAGCTGATAAGTCATATCCAAAACATTTCGTGGCACGCCAGAGGAATTCGTGTGCAGTCGTGTGACTGACTTTTGTTTTTGTCAAGAAAGAGATAAGTGATGTAGCTGACACATGATGATCCTTGTTTGTGTAGTGGGCAGAGTTTATGAAGCTGGGGGAGGATGTACCCAACAAGCAGCTCAACGATATGATTGACAGTCTTCGAGCCAATGAATGCTGTACGCTCATCTATACCTCAGGAACCACTGGAAACCCCAAAGGAGTCATGTTGAGCCACGACAATGTGAGTTTGAGCCATAACCATCCATTGATGATGATAATGATAGGCCATGAGTTATTGTGAAGAATAGTGTCTGCCATCATCATCGTCTCCTTTAGAAATGTCTTCAAACATCTTCTCCAACAAAACTACTGGTTGGATTCATTCCAAATTTTATATGCAGCTTCCTTGGGACAGTTTCTACAAAGTTTGTTCACAGTTTTGAGAATATTAGATTTTTTGAACTTTGATGAATTTTTGAAATTTAATGAATTTGCCTTAACTTATAATGGGCCATATTTTAATGGTTTATAACATGGAAATGGTTAGAGAGCTCAATATAGTTACTACTGAGCACTGATAGGAAGTCATATTTGGACTTTCATCTGATTTGTTGAGTTATACTCCAGTGGAGTGACATGGTGGTGCAGTGATTAGCACTCGTACCTCACAGCAGGAAGGTCCTGGGTTCGATTCCAACACCAATCAATGTGTAGCATTTGCCTGTTCCCCTCATGTCTGTGTGGGTTCTCTCCAGATGCTCCGGCTTCATACTCCACCTATGTTAATTGGTTAATCTAAATTGCCCATAGGTGTGAATGTGAGAGTGAATGGTTGTTTGTCTCTATATGTCAGCTCTGCGATGAAAGGGCAACATGTCGACCCTGCCTTCACCCATAAGTAGCTGGAATAGGCTCCAGCAACACCTGTGACCCTAGTGAGGATAAAGCAGGTTCAGATAATGAATTAATATACTCCAGTGAAAGTGAACTCACTTCTTTTGGGAGATCAGTCTCCTACATCAAGACCACAGGACTCTAACATAGCAGCAGAACCTGACAACTTCGCAAATCCAACTTGTTATTGATTCTTGATAGAACATGCCAGTGAGCTAAAGGGCGTATTATTATTATTTTTTATTATTATTATTATTTTGTTGTAAACTGAATATTTTTGGCTCCTGATTATAAATATTGAGTAATAGATACATAATTTGAGTCCCTAAGCTGACATGTAAATATGACACAAAAGGATTTTAAGCTGGACACAAGAATGGGCTTTCTTAAATTTGTGATTTCGTGAAAAGCGATAGATGTCTGCCATAAAATCAATTTAGTAGTCTCAAAGTAAAAAGAGTTTCAGAATATTGTATTTCAGTCCTTAACTGGCCTTTAGGTAACTGACAGGGGCAACAGGAATGTTTAAAATAAATTTTATCACACTTTAAAAACACTGACAAAAAAGACCCCACCTGGATTTGAACTCAACAATTAGTTCAGATCCTTCTACTGGATATTTACTGCAGTGATTAATATGCTTCAACTGCAACAAAAACTAACTGATGCAATGAGCAGCATCTCATTTCTTAAATAACCATCAGTTTGATAGAGAATATAAAGTATATATTCTTTATATTCAGTCTTTAAATAAATATAAAGACTGTGTTTCAATAGGAAAAAGTTCATGTGGTCTGATGAGTCCAGATTGACCCTGTTCCTAGAGTGATGGGCACATCAGGGTGAGAAGAGAGTCAGATGAAGTGATTAGCCATCATGCCTAGTGTCTACAGTACAAGCCTATGGGGGCAGTGTTATGATCTGGGGTCAGGTCTAGGTTCAACTACATTATATGTCCATAAAATGAAGTCAGCTGAACATGAATATAGTGAATGACCAGGTTTTCCCACCCGTTACATGTTCTCTTTCCCGATGGTACGCCCATATTCCTTGATATCAATGCTACAATTGCTCAGGCTCAAATTGTGAATAGATCAGGGAGCATGAGACATTTATTTTCACTACAGAATCCAGACCAGAACCTTACTAAGAATTGTTTTGATGTTATGGAGAAGACTTTACACAGTGGTCTGACTCTGCCATTATCGATATATGATTTTACTAAAATTTGTGCCATTGCATAAGCCTATCAAAACCACGCCACAGTAAATAATCACAGCTATAATCACAACTAGAAGCGGTCCAATGAAATATTAGTGTGTAACTTATATTTTAGCTGGGCTGTGTATTTCATGTAACATTCTTAAAGAAAAAAACAAGAATAAAGGCTGTGTAATAACCATATCTTTCAATTTACAAATGAGGAAACAAAAGAAGATCCATCAATGAGCCCTACTGAACACGTATGGACTCAAAAACAGGAGTCAATACATGTTAACGCTTTTTATTTTGTGAAACAGATGGACTGCAAATAAGTACATTTAAATCACAAAACTCCTCTTTTACTTCCTGCAGATCACATGGACAACCAACACAGCAGGTAACATGGTACATCTAAATTTTTCTGAGGAGGTTGTGATCAGTTACCTGCCACTCAGCCATGCTGCAGCCCAGGTCAACGACATGTGGATGATTATGAGGTTTGCAGGGACCACCTATTTTGCAGAGCCAGATGCCCTGAAGGTATGGATGTTTTATCATGTACCAACATGGATTTAATCATGGATTACATACAGTAACAACATATGTCAATAGTTATTATTTTTAATGCATATTTTATTCTTTTCTAAATAGGGATCTTTAGGACAAACACTGAAAGAGGTGCGTCCAACTTCTTTCCTGGGAGTTCCTCGTGTGTGGGAGAAGATGCAGGAAAAGATGAAAGCTATTGGTGCCAAGGCATCCCCAATGAGGAAGAGAGTGGGAGACTGGGCCAAGTCGGTAGGACTGCAGTACAACTACAGTGCCATGAATGGGTGAGGCAACAACAAACACTGAAGTTCTCTGTGCATCATTTAGAGGAATTTAGGAGGCTGTAACAGCAGAAACAGAAAATAGCAGTCAGATTATGTTTTACTGGTGTTCAATCAAACACGTTAAAATTACAGTTTTTGTGGTTACCTTAGAAATAAGCTGTTTGGTATTGGCAGAGAGGATTTGGCAAATTTTTCATGGGCACAACCCACATACTCAGCTCTGCTGCTCATCCCACAAATGCATGTTCCTTACAAATGTGGCACCATTTAAAAGGGAAATAAACAGGCTTTCTAGTGGTATAAGATTTATTGCCAAGAACCACTGTTACAACAAAGAAATAATCTACCAAACACAAATTTCATTACTTTTTTATTTTATCATTTATTTTTATTTACAGAAAAGTGGGTCATCATTCTTGGAGTCCCCCATGTTGTGGCATTTATAGTCAAGTGTATTGTGCGACTATCACTAAATAACATACACTAAAATTTTTACGATAAAAAGCCATTATGAAATGTAGCTTTTTAACTTTAAGAGCTGGTGCAATATTGTTTATCAGTGTACTAGCAATAGTGTTTTTTACTTTTTAATAATAGATGCAATGTTCGGGTTACATTTTTAAAACTGGGTGCTGGTTAAGATAGGAATGGTTTATTAAATGTTGACATTTTCACTGCTTTTTTTCCTCAGATCTCAGTGAACCATTTCCAATGATGCTTAAATTTTAGGCCTTAATAGCAAAAAGCATGCATCTCTTTTAAATTAAGTTGAGCTACTGTGATGAATTGTAAAGAAGTTTTATCAGCTTTATAGATAGTACTGAAACTATGTTTGATAGAATATTTGAGGTTATAGAGAAATGTAAATCTTACAGTATGAAAGCTATTTATTTGTATTATTTGCTTTCTGATTTCTGTTAATGTAAGTAACTTATGATTCCTAACCTCATGCACACATTAATGATGCAAACATGCTCATTTATCTCCTAACCTCATGTTTGTCATCTTTTTTGGATTTTACAGGGAGAATGCGGTTCCTTGGGGCTTCACGTTGGCTAACACCTTTGTCTTCAAGAAGGTGCGGGCTGCATTGGGTTTAGATCGCTGTAAACTGTGCTTCACAGGAGCAGCACCCATCACCAAAGAGACTCTGGAGTACTTCATGAGTCTGAACATCCCCCTGTTGGAGTTATACGGCATGAGCGAAAGCTCTGGCCCACACACCGTCTCCACAAACAGTGAATACAGAATTACAAGGTCAGTAGCAAAGCTTTATTTTGTGACTGGGTCATCTAGCATTTCTATTTTTCAGTATGTCTTAATTACAGATTTCAATGGCGCTGGACCAGAAAATTTAACACCTACTTAAGTTCAAGTAAAAGATTTTAAAACACTGACAACCATTTAAATAATAATGAACAAGTAATTTACAACATTAATTGACTTCTTCCACTGATTTTTTTTTTTTTTTTAAATAAGAACTCACTGACAACCCATACATTAAAAACTCAGGATGAGCATCAAGATAATAGTGAAACCAGCAGAGCTTTATTAAAAATTTTGGTAGATTTTTTAAAATTTTATTTCAAAAAGCTTTCATTATATCAGTGAAGAATAAGACATTTTCAAATGTTTAAAGGTGAAAACAACTGTTAAGAATCTGTACGCATGTACACATATGTGTGAGTCTGAGAACAGTTCAGTCAAACTGTCATTATCAGTCTGATTCTAATCCAGTCTGTATATTTTTGTGTGGTCCACATGAACATGTCGCTCTTTTATTTCTGTCCAGCTGTGGAAAGGTAATGCCTGGCTGCGAGTTAAAACTTGACAAACCTGATAAAGACGGGAATGGAGAGGTTTGTTTCTGGGGACGTAATGTTTTTATGGGCTACCTGAACATGCCTGATAAAACAACAGAGGCTCTGGATGAGATCGGCTGGCTACACTCCGGTGATCAGGGCAGATGTGATCAGTACGACTTCCTGTACATCACTGGAAGGTTCAAGGGTAAGCAGCACTTGGAAGATGAGGGAGTCCTGCATAGGTTTAGTTAAATAAAATGGCACTAGAGAGAAAGTGCTAGATGACAGTGTTGTGGAAACTTTAGCTTCAACTTTCACATACCTTTCTGTCACCAAGAAATTCTGTATGCTTTTAAGAGTGGAATGCCTTTTGTGTGGCTTTGGCTCCTTGGTACATCACTTATGTTAGACATGAACATTGCATACTTTGTTATAGTCCTCCCTTCACTGGAGTGAAAAGGTAATCCATAAAATGGAAAATGAATTTAATGCTAGAAATTTCTAAGTCCAAGTAAACCTTTTTGAACAGTCTGAAAATCAAACAGTCCAAAATCCATAAATGCACAAAATAATTATGTCATGAAAGAGGACAAAAGCTTGAAAACCTCTTCTTTAAGACACTGGAAACTTTTAAAGGATGCTTTTAGAATTACTGTATTCCCAGTACAATTAAATTATCTGAAAATTTTTCATTTTTTAGCATGTTTGTCCTCATTAAAAGCAGGAGAAATTTACCCTCTGTAGTGTTTATAACTGTTTTCCTTTATGAGCTTTTTTCACAATTCCACTCTTGTGCATCACTTTGATGTCTGTGAAAGATACTCTACTTCATTTTTGGTGTTTGTATGAGAGACCTTATAGGCTAAGAGGCTTTTTCCACTACTAGTCATCTGTAAAGTTCTCCACATTGAAATCCAGGAAAATAAATGACTATTAATAGATGTGATAATAAAAACTGACTCTAAGTGATGTCCATTTAACTTTTTTCCATAGAACTCATCATCACAGCAGGTGGAGAAAATGTCCCCCCAGTGCCCATCGAAGATGCACTGAAGGCCGAGGCCCCCATCATCAGCAACGTTATGTTAATCGGAGACAAGCTCAAGTTCCTCTCCATGCTGATCACACTCAAAGTAACCAGGTTTAAATTTCTGTACAAAGAGTAAAACACAGACAGGTGAGTAAACAAAATGAACAGACTGAAAATGCTCTTTGTTTCCACAGTGTGTTGTGGATGACGACGGCAAGCCCACAGACGAGCTGAGCCCTGAGGTTTTGGCCTTCTGCCAACAGAACAACGTCAGGACAACCAAAGTTTCAGAGATCATAGCCAACAAGGAGCCAGTTATTTACAATACCATCCAGCAGGGCATAGAGCGCATCAATACTAAAGCCACCTCCAACGCCCAGAAGGTCCAGAAGTTTGTCATATTGGAAAGAGACTTCTCTGTCGATGGAGGGGAATTGAGTGAGTAATTATTAAAACTAAGGGATTAAATATAAAATACTGTTGTAAAGGAAGTGGAAATACTGCTGGTGTAAATATTTAACTCATGAAGGCTCAGTCCGGGGTTAATCAAGGTTTCAGCATTATCTGACATTTGTCTGGCATGCCGACTGTGTGGCATTCCAAATAACATTCCACTTATGACCTTTGCTCATGATTATGATTTGAATCTCATCTGCAAACATTTTCAGTGTTGTCTTATTGCTATCTTATCCTGGCATCCTATCATATATACGTCATAAAGCAGACACCAGCTCTTTAATTTGAGATGTAGATCAAATTGACTTTCATCTGTCTCTTTTTTGTTTGTGCAGCTCCAACCATGAAGCTGAAGAGGCCGGTTGTTGTGAAGATGCACCAGAAGAAAATAAATGAAATGTATGCAGTGACTGAAAAATAGTAATTTGAAACCACTTTTACCAATAAGATAAGACAGCACTAAAGGAAGAGGGGTCATGAGAATACTAGGGATGTCTTCATAAAAATCAAACTTTGCCCAAAGTCATGTTCAGCTATTTAAGCTCTTCTGTTTAATGTTGACTTTTCACCTGAATTTAAGAAAAGATGAAACAAAGCTGTAGCATAAGCAGACAGTCAGGGGAAAGTCATGATTCTGTGTTTGTTTTAAGGACTAGAGATTTGTGTTGCTGTGAAATAACTTTTCCATTAGTTGTATTTTTTTTGTCTTTGTGTTTATACAGTTTCACAGCAGCTGTGCATCTTTTTGTAATTAAATCAAGCAAAATATCAAAGCCAAATCCATATATTTATAATGTACATTATCACTGAAGTACCATATGAGCTAGACATCAAACTGGGCAGTGTCATAAGTCACATTCTCCTAACATCAAAATCTCTTGTCTCAGTCACAAATATGTGTATGTTTTTCCTTAAAGCAGCAGTATCTTTTGCAGATTTGTATCATACAGTAGGATGCTAGATTTTAATCTCCTATGTTCTATGAAGAATCCCTATATATGAGTAACCCCCATCACACCATGTCCAAGTGCAACTGTATTGTAAATATGTAAATATTTAGGCTAAATTTAAATTCAAATTCAAATTTATATTCACAGTAGATTTTCTTTTTTTTTTTTTCTCTCTCTCTCTTTATATTTCATGTTTTCATTCTTGTATGTTTTCTGCCTGTCTTCTCTGTACTGTGTTTTTTTGCTGCTGTCAACAGTGAAATTTCCTCATGGTGGGATCAATAAAGTCTTATCTTATGAGTGCTTGTCCCTAAGACAGGAGGTGATGCTTCATAGGCATGCTTCTTTTTTGTTTTATGACAAAAATTGTTGAAATTGTCTAATCACAAGCTGTGCAAAATTTATTTTTAGGGAGCAGCAGTGACAGTCATATGCAGGCTGCCATGTTTTCCAAACTTCTTTTTCCGTTTAGTTAAGGTAGAAACACAGACTCTCACAATATCGGCCTCTATGGAATTAACAGGCAGGCATTACTGCATTGTAACATTGGTTTTATGTGAACATGTACATTTTTGTTTTTTGAAGTTTATTTCAAATAATATCCATAAAAAAATTATCTTAGTTGTTTGGGTTTTGTGGAGGCGAGAAATCCAACACTATGATTAACACTGAGAAACAGTTAGACTCGAAGCAAGCCTTTTACTTGTAAAACGTGCTATCTTTGCGTGTTCAGAATGTAGTAGGTTTGGTTTTGCCCAAAAAATTATCACTGAAATTGCAGAGATCAAACTGAGATTAGAACTGAAAGGTTTATATTTTTGCATACAATGAGCAACTGGAACACACAGACACAGGTTCAACTCATAGTAAACATTTTTAAATTTGATTATATAAACAGGGGTGACACAGTGGTGCAGTGGATAGCACTCGTGC
>JAPQRP010050579.1:0-10131 GCA_037367295.1 Apogon hyalosoma
TATGCTCTAAAATATACAAGTATTAAAGTATTAAAAGTGGGTCTTTGAATGATATTTCAACAGTGTTTCTATTCTGAACAATTATTATGTTAAATAAACATATATGGAGAACAAAATGTATATTTACTTTTCTCTTTTGTGCAAATCAGGTCAAATCACTTTATAATTCCAGCAAATCTCAAAACATTATGACACATTTTTTTCTGCAGTCCACTCTCCCTGTCATACTGTTATCATTTTGTTAGGTTTATCCTTCATAATATGCACCAGTGGACACACTAAGGATCATCTTTTCTATGGGCTGATGTCTCATCCGTCTAGATGACAGCATGATGTCTTTATGGAGCACAATGTTGGCAAAAATAATCCATTATTACCTTAAATGCATTAAAACTAAAGTAATATATCTATGTTAAATAAATAGGGAGTTCAAAGTCTGTGTGTTTGTGTTAAAAAATAAGGAGTATAATCAAAAATGTCAGAAAAAGAAATCCTTTACAGATATCTGAAATCTGCAAAGCACAGTAATAGATTATTTGAGTGTAAGGGAGCCTTAACTTTATTCCCCTCAATTTAACACAAATAAGACATACAACTGGAGACCAAAATCCTGGACCACTAATGAAAAATCTACCCATTTGAAATTAATCTACAGTCAGATAACTTCTTTGCAAAGTTAAAAATGTTTTTTTTTCTTACCCAGATCTTGGTAACTGTTGGACAGGGTAGTTAAGCTGCAAATGAACAACTGTACAGGCAAGAAGCAGGTTTTCAAGGCGTCTTACTTTCTGTTGTTGCATCTGTTGTGCTGCTCTGTTGCAGAGAAACAACTGCTGCTGAGTTTGATGAAAACTTTTTTTTCCAGAGCACTCCCACTTTTGTCTTCATACTCACCTTCACTTCCGAGTCACAGATTCTCACAGATTGACATGTTGTTTTCTCACACTGGCTTTTGTCACAGAGAATTCCAGTCTACAAATCCTCTGTAATTAACTGAGAGTTTCAGACTTAATTGGACAATGATCAGTCATTGGCGCTTTATCTGCTTTTGTAATATGTGATCATTCATTTTGGATGATCACGTCAGTTTGCTTTCATTGAATGTATGTTTGTGTGTCTGTCATTACTGCCCCAATTTTCATGAAACCTGGCAGAATGCGGACCATTAAATCCAGCAGACGTATGAACAGAGGACTGCAGGGCCTCGGTTAAACAAAAAAAAGCACAGTCAATGCATATACAGTATGTTATAGACATGAGGATGGATCTCATGTCAGAATCTAAAATCCATCAGTTGGTTCATTTTTGCACAGTCTGCATACACTTATTTTCTGTATCTGTATGCCCCTTCACATCCAGAACGTTGATTCACTCATTGCATTCAAAAGCCAACTCAAAACCCACCTCTTCAGATTAACTTTCGACAACTGACCACCTGTTCCACCTCATCTACCTTTCTCTCTTGTTTTCTTTTTTTCTTTCTTTTCCTGTACCTGTCATAACTGTATGTACCCGTTTTTTGAGTGTTTGTCCCCAGGTTACTCTTTGTAAAGCGTCTTTTAGTACCTAGAAAAGCGCTATATAAAACAGATGTATTATTATTATTATTATTATTATTATTATTATTATTATTGTATCACCTTTTAAGATGACTTTATATAGACATACATGTTTTCCCATTTTCATCACACACTGAGCTACATGTCTGGCTAATTGTTTTGTAGACAAAGAATAAATGTGAGGACAAAACCTAAAAAGCACAGGAAATGTGACAGAAACATTAACTAACCTACAAGTAAAATAAATTACCTTACATTACACATTACATTACATAGATTCATTTCTTTAAACTTTGAAAGTAATTATCAAATGGTTTTCTAGTTCTGCTCTGGAAACAAGCACCCTTGTGTTTTTCAATTTAGTAAATATCATATCATAGTACTGAGTGTGTTCTTCTGTATGTGGGTAGTTGTGGTAAATAGACAAGGTTTTAGAGTATGACATCTGTAAGTGGGTGAGATATTGGGATATGATGTTAAAACTATGAATATAAAGTACTGAATTAGTTTTTGTCACCACTTACATATTTTTCTGTAACATCTATATATCCAGGGATCATGTGTGGAAATTAACAGATTTTCAAACAAGCATCTTTCTTATTTTCAAGGTTAATGTACTACTTAACACTGCACAAATGGATGGATGGATGGATGGATATTGCTAAAAGCACTGTCTTCAACCATAGAATGGTATGATATGCACATGGAAATGATCATATTAAGGCAAAAGGGGTGGAGCTACTGGAGTGGGAGGGGTCAGAGTCATCTTCGAGGGGTCAACAAGGGAGCTAATGCTATAAACTAACTTGCCGACTTGATAATATGGTGAACGTCATCAAGCATTATATCATAAATATCTTGATATATTAAATATTAAAATTTTAAGTATTGTGATTCTCTGATAGCTTTCATACAAATATGTCAATCATAACCCAGACCTGAGATACAGTTAATGCAGGAAAAAAATTAACAGCCCAAATTTCCTTTCATTTTCTCATTTTATTTATTAATTCCGATCTACATGATTGGAAAGGAGCAGGATGAAGAAAACTTATCACTCATAGGTTAATTATATTGTAAAATAATACTGATGCAGGACTAGGGGAGTCTATGGGACTCAGACCTTTTTAGAGCCACCATATAGTGGCTATCAGTGGAATTACACTTTAATTTAATCCCACTCAGTCGTTTTAGGGCCAAAGTCCCTCCCCCATTACCAATACCAATCAATTACCAATAAACTGTTGAAAGTTTGGACAGAAAACTGTAAAGTGTTTTCCATGCTGATCCTTATATAGAAAACGAGGCATCGTGTAAAAGATGGTTTATCAGCATGTACTTGATATACAGTGTAAGTAATGCTCTGATAAAACACACAGCTACACTAAAATGAACAAATAAATAAGGACGGAGCTACTGGAACTTTGCATTAGTCAATTAAAGCTATAGTTTGGCTGCAGAGATTATGTGCTATTGTCAAAGTAGTTGCATTGACTTTTTTAAAAACACCTACTGCGTGATCTATAACTGGTTGGACATGTTTTTAAGTTGCGGAAGAGAAAAGCAAAGAAAACAAAAGCACAAATGGAAATCTAGTGTGGTTTGGTCTGGAATGCAACAGGGTAGGAATGCATTCGACAGTTCTATAATCGGTTTGGTCGATAATAAGTTTTAGCTCCAGGTGAATACTCAGAAAAAAGACTAGGTGTGGGAGGCAGATAATAGATGTAACGCTTAAGAGTTACACAACATGTCACGCAAAAGGACACATGGACGCACAGCCAAGCAAAAATAACACATGACTTCCATGTTTTTTCTATGTTTCTATTCACAGACAGACGCTGGTGTCTTTGTGAACCCACATGAGCCCTGACTTGTTTTACACTAAAATATTACTTCTGCCATAGTGGGAAACATGGTCTTCATCAAAGGTTAACACAACAGTGGATTTTCACTCCCACCCTGTTTTCATATGATTTTCAATTTTTTATTAGAGCATTTTCTTTAACCCATAAAGACCAAGAGCTACTTTTATGGTGATTCCTAAATGTTTTTCACTCAATTTAATGATTCTTAAGTGATTTATCATTATATATCATATTATCTTTTTTTTTTTTAATTATTATTATTATTAGTGATAGTTAACAAGACATTGTGGACAGAGAAACAACAAGACATAAACAAAGGGAAAATCAGACAAAAACAAACCAAAAACAACAACAATGACAGAGTAATGACAAACAACAATAATGACAACATCATGTTACAATGAAAAAGATAAACTATGTAAAGAGCAGCTAAACTATATAGATTGATTAAGGGCAATAGGGAAAAGGGGAAAAGGGGACTGTGAATGAAAGTGAGAAATATAGAGGGGGGAGTGAGGGGGAAAATAATAATTGTAGTATAATGATAATAGCAACACAAAAATATATAATAATAATAATAATAATAATAATAATACTCTAATTTGCTAGTATTATTGTGGCGGCGGTAGCAGTGGAGGCAGTCACAATACAACATCATATTATCCTTTGTATTTAGCATTTTGTCAGTGAAAATCAGGTATTTCCCTATTTTTAATTTAAAGATCATGTACTTTAATCATCATGCTGAGATTATATTTGAGGGTTATTATATCAAAAACCTTAAGAAAAAGTGACTTTTTCAGTAAAATATATTATTAACTGTACATAAAAACAAGCCTCTCCAACCACCGTCAATGACCCAACTCCATGGGTTTTACTGGTGAATCAGTGTTGCAGAAGATGATGGTGTTTCCATGGTAACTATGAAGCCTGACTTTATTTTTGTTTTTTTTTTAATATGTGTATTATTGTTATGAAATAGATAGAGTTTATTTTGTGTTTGATATGAGCACTATTACTGCAATGAAAGGGACTGAGTTTATTTTGATGTGAAATGCTGCTTGGGACATATGAAATACATTCCTTGTGATTTGTTTCTCTTACAGAAAGTCATATTTCTTTTTCAATCTTTTTTTAATATCAGGCCTATATGTGCTTTGATAATGTGTAGATATTGCGTTTCATGCATGTTTTTTTGTTTTGTTTTGTTTTTTTCCAACTGAACCATTATTTTTACTCTGTGCTGCAGCTCCACAAGTGCAGCTCCTTTGTTCTTTCAGTGTTTTAACTCCTGAACTGTGTGTTTTGTGTTGTCAGGGGTCAACAGGATTGTACTACAGTTTAATATTCTAGTTTTATCTGTGGAAGAAAGATGGTTTTATGCAGTAAAAACCAATGTTAAGTGGAAATGCTCCCAACTGTCATAGTCATAAGCTTGTGTTCTGCTTTATCACATTTTTTTCTTTTTCAGACTGAAGTAATGCATGATTGTTGTTGTGAATGTTACCACAGTTTAATTATGTTTTTTGTTGTTTGTTGTCGTCTGTCATTCCTGGATAAACAGCTGACAAGACACATCACAGAAACATTAAGTGACCATTGTGACGAAGGTTACAAAACAAGGCTATGAAACATGTAAAAGTAAAAATCAACCTTTGTTTATCTGTCTAATAAAAAAGAAAAGGAAATCTTTAAATCATGTATTTTATTTAGGGCAGGGGTCTCAAACTCATTTTCTTTCAGGGGCCACATTCAGCCCGGTTTGATCTCAAGTGGGCCGGACTAGTAAAATAACAACGTAATGACAACTCTAAATTTTTGTCTTTGTTTTAGTGCAAAACAACCTCGTTAAAATATGAAAATACTTACTTTTATAAACTGTCCAAGCAAAAAAGATGTGAATAACGTGGGAAAAAAAAGACATTTCTAAAGGAAAAAAAGTGCAATTTTAACAATATTATGCCTCAACATATCAAATCTACATGTGCATCATGGATTGGATCTACAGAGACACTAAACACTTAGTAACAGGCAGAAAATTGTAAATTGTGCTTAACTGTCTTTAGACATTTCAGGTTATTAACAACTAGGGTATGTAAACTTATGATAAGGGTAATTTGGAGAGTTTAGGCCATTTCAAATCCTGTGACCTCGATTTTGACCTTTCAAAGTCACTCACAGTCAAAGGTCATGATGCCATTTTGAAGCCCATGCCAGTTTTCCTATCTGTCAATAATTGTAACTAAGTCTCTAGCTCCACTCGTTTTTCCGTTATAGTCCATTTTATTTTTTTAGGTATTGACCGACTGACCCCCGACCTCTTCGGTCAACAATAGATCAAAATCTATACACACAATATGCCGAATTGAAAGACGAGCATTTTGGTGCTCATTGGAAGTCTCTAAGATGAATAGTTCAAAAGTTATATCCAAAATTCTATTCTGACCTTTATTGTGACCTTGACCTTTGACCTAAAGTCTTCAGATTTGACCTTTAAGGTTCTGATGTCAATGCACATCAACAGTGAGAGCAAAAAGAAGCTATATGCAAAACTGAGTATACAGGAATGAAAAGGAAATTCCTGATTTGCCCTATCTCTTATCACTGCGAAAACACATTTTTGTTGACCTTGACCTTGAGCTTTGACCTACATTCACCAAAATTTGATGGGATCTATTCTGGACCACCTTACACCTTTCCTGAAAATGGCATAGAAATTGGTCTGGTAGTTTTTGCATAAAGTTGCTGACAAACAAACAGACAGACAGACAAACCCACAACACTTTACATTATTGATCCATTATACATTCATTCATTTATGAGTAAAGTAATACTTCTTTTAAAATCTCTGAGCTGCATCTGAAGTGCAATTTGTGTTCTAAGTTCCATTATCACACTTATACAGCCTAAAACTAACGCCATTTATCATAATATTATCCTTTGTATATTGCTTTTTTTCAGTGAATATCAGGTATTTTCCTATATTTAATTTACAGATCATGTACTTTAATAATCATGTTATTTGAAGGTTACTGTATCAAAAACAGAGAAAGCTTGAGAAAAAGTAACTTTTTAATAAAATATATTAACTGTATGTAAAAACAAATGTGTCCGTCCACTGTCATTGATCCAACTCCATGGGTTTTACTGGTGAATCAATGTCGTAGAAGATGACGGTGTTTCCACGGTAACTACGGAGCCTCTGAACGTCCGAATGGGTCATATGAAAAGATAACAAACTGCATTTTTCCTGAATTAATTCAATGTACAGATAGGTTTAGTGGGTGGCTATGGCTCAGTAGGTAGAGCGGGTCATCCAATAACTGAAGTGTTGGCGGTTCGAATCCCGTTCTGTCCTAGTCATGTGCTGTTGTATCCTTGGGCCAGACACTTCAGTGCTGCTACCACACACTGGTGTATGAATGCATATGAATGTTCAGTGGTGGTCGGAGGGGCTGTAGGAGCGAATTGGCAGCCATGCTTCCGTCAGTCTGCCCCAGGGCAGCTGTGGCTACATATGTAGTTTACCACCACCAGAGGGAGAATGTGTGAGTGAATGAATAATGGGTCCACTGTACGCTCTTTGAGTATGCGTTAATAGAAAAGCACTATATAAATCTAATCCATTATTATTATTATTATTATTATTATTATTATTATTATTAGTGGTTCAGAAGTTATTAAACATTTTAGATCAGTAGATGGTTTTGGTTGCCAGTGACTGTTCGGGTCTTTATGGGTTAAGAAAAATACGGTGAAAAGAAAAGAAAAGAAGATTGCTGCAAAATTAACGTAGGGAGTTTGAGTCAGTGCTACTACAAAGAGAAGATCATGTAAGTTGGAGGACACATGGGAAATCAGTGGGTACTTTAAAAAGGAATGGCTGTAGAGCTTCTAGTGAGCAGCAGCTTCTGTCCCTTCCTCCATGTGATGATGGAAACAGTTGAAGTACCTGCCCTCTGCTTCCCACAGCTGCTAAACGCTTCTTGTGAAATGACTGTTCGTTCTGTCTTGGACACTTCACTCATTTACATGGTGCTGTCGTTGATCTCTGTGCTTACTGCCGCTCTCAACCTCCTGGTTATCATCTCTATCTCCCACTACAAGTAATGACATATTTAGAGCAGAAATCAAAAGTCTATAACTGCTCAAAAGGAAAGGCTTTATTTCACAAAGATTTTTTTTTTAACCTATAGTTCTTATCTTCTAGAATGATAATCGATCTTAAAAACAGTCATTGTGTTGCTTTTGTCTCTCCAGGCAGCTTCAAACCCCCACCAACTTCCTCCTCCTCTCTCTGGCTGTCTCGGATTACTTGGTGGGGCTTGTCATGTCCTTTCAGATTGTCCTCATAGACGGATGCTGGGTTCTTGGTGACCTCATGTGCCGTCTGTATGTTTTTATAGACTACCTTATCACTTCCTCCTCAATAGGAACGATGGTCCTCATATCAGTTGACCGTTACGTGGCCATATGTGACCCTCTGCATTACTCCTCCAAAATTACTGAACAAAGAGTTAAATTCTGTGTTTGTGTGTGTTGGCTTGGCTCTGTAGTCTACAATAGTCTGTTGTTGAAGGATAACTTAGAAGAACCAGGTCTACATAACTCCTGCATTGGAGAGTGTGTAGTTGTTATTAATTATGTTGTTGGACTCGTTGATGTTGTTTTGTCTTTTCTCAGTCCCGTTACTGTTATTATTTTTCTGTACATGAGGGTATTTGTGGTGGCGGTGTCTCAGGCCCGTGCCATGCGATCCCATGTTACATCTGTCCAAATCCAGGCTTCAGTGAGTGTAACTGTGAAAAAATCTGAGCTGAAAGCAGCCAGGACTCTGGGTGTTGTTGTACTTGTGTTTCTAATATGTCTCTATCCTTATTACTTTGTTGTCATCACAGGCCAGGACACTTTACTTAATACTTCTTCTGCAGGATTCGTAATATGCCTTTTCTATTTTAACTCCTGTCTAAACCCTGTGATCTATGCCTTTTTTTACCCCTGGTTTAGAAAATCTCTTAAACTCATTGTCACACTACATATACTGCAGCCTGGCTCCAGTGAGGCCAAGATACTGTAGAATCTGTGCATCTTTACTTAACCCATGACAACCCAGTGGTACTTTTGTGGCAGTTTCCAAATTAATTATTCTCTCTATTTAACCTTTCTTAAATGATTTATCAAATTTATCACTATTTATTATAATATTATCCTCTGTATTTTGCATTTTTTCAATGAAAATCATGTATTTTCCTATATGTAATTCACTGATCATGTAGATGTTCATTAAAGCTCAGATCAAAGTTGAGGATTATTATATCAAAAACAGAGAAAACTGAAGGAAAAAGTGACTTTTTCAGTGAAATATATTATTAACTGAACATGAACCAAGTGTCTCCATCCACTGTCATTGATCCAACTCCATGGGTTTTACTGGTGAATCAATATTGTAGAAGATGATGGTGTTTCCACAGTAACTACGGAACCTCTGAACATCCAAATGGGTCATATTTGATGACCATGAAAAGATGACAAACTGCATTTTACATTAATTATTTACATGTATTGATAGGATTAGTGGATCAGCACTTATTAAACATTTTAGATCAGTAGAAGGTTTTGGTTTCCAGTAGCTGTTTGAGTTTTTATGGGTTAATATAAAAATAGAACCATTTTATGCAAATACACAATGACTTTGTCTCTGATCATGTGTAGAATAACTCAAAACATGACCCATTGTTTTCATTAACTTTCACTTTGCTGAAGGACTGAAAACAATTTACATTATGAGATACTGTCATCTATTAAAACAAAAGGAAACTCAGTGTAAGTGGAGTCCGAGTAAAACATTGGCCCGGAACTGGAGAAGTAGATTTTGAGCCTTTTTCAGTCTGGATAATATTATGGGGACCCACACACCAACATAAACGGGCTGAATTAGTGCAAAAAATTCTGTAAGTCTTCAAAAGAGTCTGACTGAATGTATGAGATATAGTATCTCCACTGTCAGGTCCACAGTAGTGAAGCACATTTAATAATAGATTATCTGTGCACACGTCAGCACTTTATCTCCTTGTGTTCGGCACAAGTGGGTACATACAGAGAAAGGTTCTCATGAGGATCAAGCCTTTTTAAAACGTCACAATATGCACTTTGTCAAAACATAATGCATGTTCATTCTCTTGGGGCAAAATTATTATTGAATAACTGACAGGTGAAACAGCCAAAACAGGCTATATTTAGCAATTAAATCTTGCACTACAGGCTCTCCCGCTATTTTTTTCCCATGAACAACACACCTTGCTGACAAGTTATCTTCACACAACAGCTTGATGAACTTTAAGCCCTGACAGACAATGCACAGGATGTAAACAAAAGACAAGAATTCCTCTGACATTGTCATACACTAACGTAGCAGAGAGCTTTCAGGTGCTCTGCTACAGATTCAGAACATTTTAGGAGGCTCTAAATGTTAGCTTAATTGATGTCTTACAGTGTTTTTCAAAAAAAAAAAAACATTTGTTCCAATGAACTGACTAAAAACTTTTAGAATTGAACTTCTGCCATCTTCAAAATTTCAACCTCCACAATATCTCTCTCTCTGTCTCTCTCTCTCTATCTATCTATCTATCTATCTATCTATCTATCTATCTATATATATATATATATATATATACATATATGTGTATATACATATATGTGTGTGT
>JAPQRP010050580.1:0-10131 GCA_037367295.1 Apogon hyalosoma
TTTGTTTTGTTTTGTTTTGTTTTGTTTTGTTTTGTTTTGTTTTGTTTTGTTTTGTTTTGTTTTGTTTTGTTTTGTTTCTGGCAGATTTGATAAAGACCTGTTTTTTTTTGTTGTTGTTTGTTTGTTTGTTTGTTGTTTTTTTGTTTTTTTTAATTTTACCTGGCATTGAGCCAAAGTAAAAACCAGTAAACAAAGATAAAAATAAACCCATGTGAATGTATAGTGACATAGCTGAGCATGAAGTGAATGCTGCCATATACAAAATCCTCTTCAAATTCTTTGTACTTGAAGACCCTGGTGCTAAAAGTACTGAAGTCACAAAAAAATCTGTAAAAAAAAAAATATATATGTATAGGGTGTACTTAGCTAAACAAATACAACATGTTTACATGCTCAACTTGAATTGTCCAAAAATGTGACATCAGTACTTTTAGCAACAGGGTCTTCACTTTCTCTGTTTTCCTACAAAATTTAATGACCGAGAAAGACAGAACATCAACTTTTTCATCAAACTTGTGACTTTGCTTGCCCCTTATAACTATATCCTGTCCTGTCAAAGTTCTCTATGTTACAGCCAAGTCAGCCAAGAGATAATAATTCTGACTGAAATCCATAATCCCTTGAAGATTATAAGAATGGAACTGTATTCTTATTGGTACCTACTCTAACTACTGCTAAATATTATATATACTCATATTTTGTATTGTCACTCCCCAGCATTGGGTATAGTACTCTGTAGGTGTGGGATTTTGTGCCTGTGTGTGTGTGTGTGTGTGTGTGTGTGCGTGTGCGTGTGTGTGTGTGTGTGTGTGCGTGTGTGCGTGCGTGTACGTGTGTGTGTGTGTGTGTGTGTGTGTGTGCGTGTGTCTGCGTGTGTGTGTGCGTCTGTGTGTGTGTGTGTGCGTGTGTGTGTGCGTGCGTGTGCGTGTGTCTGCGTGTGTGTGTGCGTCTGTGTGTGTGTGCGTGTGCGTGTGTGCATGCGTGTGTGTGCGTGTGTGTCTGTGTGTGTGTAGAGTGACATTTTCTCCCTTTATAGATTCAATAGCACATCAACAAGATGATTGGATGGTATACACAAAGTGGACAGAAATATTGGGACAAATGAAGTTTGCACCATATAGAGGTTCATAAAAAAATCAGCAGTTCAAAGATTATTATATCAGAATTGATAATCAAGAAAATGAGAATTTTCAGCAAAATTAGCCATTAAGTGATCATATAAAGAAGCATGTGCAACCAATTTCATTTGTCAACTGTGTTTTACTGGGGACTCAGTGTTGCCCAAAATTACTTTGTCCACATTTACTACAGAGCTTCTAAATTGGTCATGTCTGATCCTGCTGAAAAACTGATGAAACTACATGTTACCCCAGTTACTTACTTACTACAATGTATTGATAGGATTAGTGGTTCAGAAGTTATTAAACATTTTACATCAGAAGATGCTTTTGGTCACTGGTGGTTGTTTGGGTCTTTGAGAGTTAAAGGTTGATTTTTCATATGGAATGAGAGTTGAAGAAACAATTGTAGTGATACAAATTAGGCTATTTCAGTCTAAAACAAACTTGCAGATGACAACGCAAAGAAAATTAACCCTAAAAATAAAATAAATGTTTTTGCCATGCAATATAAAATCATATTATAACGTTAGACTTTATGGTTTTTATAGCCCTGCCCTCTGAATTCAATGTGTCTCAATGCTTTTATCCATGTTATGCATGACAGACTTAAATTAATTTACAACTTCTCAAAAAAGTGTACATTGTGGCAAATACTGTACATTGATGCCATTTGAACATTAGCTGAAATTAGGGAGTTCCTCTTCATGGCCTCCTTCTCTAACTTTTCATTTACTTCAATAAACTGCATGCAAAGCCAGACTCTAATAAACATATTGCATGTAGTCCAGTAATGTGCACTGTTCTGAATTTCATACAGATGCACTGACAGAAATAATTAACAGAACTTGTGTATTTACTTGCAGGTGTGTCTTCTCTTATTCTTGCAGGTAATTAGTAGGCAATTAGTTTAGTGCACACTGAGACCATTTTACTATCTTGTCTAATTTAGTTAATTTTGAGGGATTAGACTTTTCAGTTTACCAAGAAACAACAGTCGTAGTATGTGGGATTTGATATCAGTTCACCCCAGGCTACATGTGCAATTATGTAACGTTAAAATGAAGCTTGAGTCCATGGAGATGGCGTTGGATCTCTCTCAGGGTCTTTTATGTTTTTAAAATCTGAATCAAAAATGTCAAATGCTTCCAAGCTATGTGAGAAGTGTTTTTGCAAAAAGAAAAAAAATATGTAGGACATATCTGGACGGCGGCTGTTGGTAAGTTGCAGCAGACAGAAAATCAGAGCTGAGTCTCTTAGCGCTTCACACATCAGTGCATATTGAAACCAGTTACCAAGCTCGCAGGCAATATGAGCGGTCTGGTGACCTGGGGAGCAGATGGTGGGCTGAAAGGAAGGTCTGCTGGCTGGACGCGAGAGCTGAAGACGTTCTTTGTTGCTTTTTATTTTTTAAACAGACCACCGCTGGCACAGCACACACACATACTGTAAAGCACTGCACAAATGCACAGACCATATGAATGTCAAAAGCTAAAAGTGTCAACCTAAAAGGACAGAGAAACAAGCCTTCACGTTTTCCTCAAATACCATCGTACATTTTGCAAAGGGAACATTTTATGATTCAACCCTGACACTGAATGAACCTAGTTATTGTCTCTGTTGGTGTGTGTTTCCCTCATGCAAACACACACACATTAAAGCTAACCCCAGCCAAAACCTGAATGCTTTTAAGACCACAACGACAACCCAGTGGAATGCAGCACATTCTTTTATCAAACATTAAATACATCACCACACTATGTCTATCAGTTTCTGCCCTTCCCCATGCTGTGTTAAATTATAAAAAGGCAGTCTGTCCTATGTAAAAATTTCATCGCTTGCTGTGGATGAACAGAGCACTTGCAGACAAGCGGAGGAGTGGAAATGAGGAGAGGAGGAGAGGAGCGGTGATGTCTGGCGCTGAACGTGTTGAGCCAGAGGTCAGCCCAACTCCGGCGAAACCCAGAAACAATAACACACAAATGCACACACACACACATACGCACACATTCACATTGTGTGCTTGTAAATTGTTCTATTCACTTAGTGAAAAACACTGGAATTTGAATAACCCCCGGTCATGAAAACAAACTTTGTGAATACTGAAAGATTTTGATGCTTTATTAAGGGCTGACTATGCTTTGAGTTCATCTGAATCGTCTTGTATGATGTCCATGAAACTTCTAATATGTTGTGAATACTAATGGCTCAGTGGGCAGTGTGTGATAAGTGATGAAACATCTTTGAATGCTGTGCTGTCCTTGGCTGACTGGTGGGTGCTGCTTCATTATAGATATTCACTGTACTTTGAAAATTAGCAAAACCTGGCAGGTATCAACAGCCTCAAAAGCATGTCTTTAGTCACTCCTCTGTGTTCTTTTCAGCCCTTGAACTGAGTGGATTGAAGATGCATAAGAGACTGAAGTGATATTGGTGAGCAAAGAAAATTAATATGAAAGTAAAACACTTAAAATACAAAACTCAGTTGCCAGAGGTAAAATAGCTGTCAGGAATGGCCTTCTAGCCTAATGACAGACTGGGCTCTCCATGAGAGAGCAGCAAAGACAAACACAGGTGGAGATGCACAATATTTCTATAGATATAGCATGATGAAAGGATGAGAAAAGAGGGGAGTAAAATAAAGCTGGAACAAGGCAAAGAGTTGGCACTTTACTGTAACATGCCAGATCAAAGACTGAAAAATACTACTACCAGCAGTGACAAGTGGGGAGGAGATGAAAACCACAGAGATTAGTTGAAATGGTGAAGGAAATTAAAAGTTAGACTGTACTATTGGAATCAGAGAAAACCTCACAGAGACCAGGAGGGCAAACCAAATATTCCTTGACTTAACGTCTAATTCTGAATCTGAATATTAGCCAGTGAGGTTTTAAATGTAAATATGCCATTATGCTGTCATTACAGTGTTCACATTTGCAGGCCCACAGGTCAACCCAGCCACTGTTAATTTTGCAGGCAAAAGCTTTTTTTTCCCCCACTCTTGAAATGTTAATAACTTTCTATTAGTTAATGTAGCGTGACTAAAATTCCGATTAGATATAATTCATTTTAATATCTGTGACTGGCTGGCCTGATCATTTTCCGCAGCGTTCTCCTGGCCGCATTACACGATTCTAAATTGGACTCATTTACATTGGCTGGTTAAATCAAGGCCTTCTCTTGCAATTTAGCTGTCATCAAATCAATTTTGTAATTTTCTTTGCTCTTTGAGGTACGACTATTCCGAATTGAATAATACTAGCCATCACATTTAATTAGCCGTTATAGCATGTGTCAGAACAGGAGAGGATGCGGCAACATCTCAAATTCGACGAGACAGCATCGGCAGCCACAACTTCATCAAACCACATTAGATACGACATTACGTTAGACAAGCGTTATGTTCCCTCCATTTAGTTTTCACCAGAAAACTTCTATTGTCTAATTATGCTTCATTCATTGCCTTCTCTTAGTTGGGATTAGTATGTGGTCATTAGAGTTGAATAGAAACACGATTTATTTCTTACTGGAAATTACTTGGTACATTTGAAGAAAAGTAGTGAGAAGACATCCTGACAGAAAAATATAGAACAATTACAGCCTTAAACCTTATGCATCAAGAGGTTAAAGGTCACAGATGACAAGATTTATGTGAATTACATGAAGTTGAGTATGAATTAATCACTTATGTTGAGTTAAATGTACTTATACTTAATGCTTAGTGTTTTGTCTTTTTATAATAGATTGAAATGGTTAAGTTCAATGTTGATTTGTCAGTGTCCTATGTTTCTACAGCCTGGGAAAAATGTCAGGAAGGTTGGTTCATTTAGTATTTTTTTTATCAATTATGTTGGTCGTCTGACTCTAGTTTCTTCTGCTGATTAATTGTATCTTGTGCGGTGCAAAACAGCCACATTAGAAAGGTGCCAATTATTTTTTAATGTAACCAAATTAGATTAAATGAAACAAAACTGCCAGTACAAATTTTGCTTGGCTTGATTTCTTAAAACTAGGATAAAAGTTGAGCCATTGACATTCCAGACTGGGCTTTGTAACTAGAGAGAAATGTCTAATTTTGTTGTAATTTTAGTTGTTGTGATTTTTACAAGTATAAAAACAAAGTAGATGTGAGCATTTGAGAGATGTATAGACTACATCGAGCAGTGATTCTCAAATGGTGGGTCATTACCCTAAAAAGGGGTTGCAAACCCATTTTCAGTGGGTCGCAAGCCTTTGCCTGGACAACAAATTATGTTAAGAAACAAATCCTGTGCTTTATTTTTTATGTAGTGGAGCCCTGTCCATTCACAGTCTCCAACAGTAGCTGGCGGTGATGCGCTGTAATGCAAATTAACACCAAACATTTCACAGCATAAATGAAAGCAAAAAGTTTATATTCAAACCGTCGTGAAACTCAGGTATGACACCAACTACAACAGTTATGGTTTCACCGACATCGAAGACAAAAACCTCAGTGTTTAATGCTTGAATAAGTGACTGAATACACTTTTAATAACGTAGCATACATTTTTTGTTTTGGTTTAAATGTACCTAATTTAGTGTTAAAGGGAATATTTCCATATTTAGCATCACCGCCTGCTGGTCATTTTGGTTTGTCATTAAACTTGTCTTCTCTGTTGACATGCTGTGATATTCTGTATTATCTCAGGTTGAAAATCCACCATCTTTTCATTAAATAAATTTGAGAAGTTTAACTTTATCATTTTGGGTCATGGCTTGTCATTTAGGGTGATAGTGGGTCCAGAATCCAGACCAGTTGAAAACCACTGATATAAAGAACAACGAATTGTAAACATTGAAGTTGCTTCCTGTGTTATTGAGAATTGAGACAAGTTGGTGCTTGTTGAAAGTATAATTAAATTAAGATTTTGTGTTTGCTTTTTTTTTTTTTTTAACTTACATATTGCCCAGTTGTTTCCATTCGTGCACTTCTACTCCAAACACCCCAGAACTTTATTACTATTGACAAATGCTCACAAATACTGGTGTGTGTCTGTGGAAAAATATCTGTGCAGTTTGTTAACTCCAGATTTAAGAACTTTCTATTAGATTTTATTGCTGAAGTTCTCACTGTATATTAATTTATTTTATGTTTGTGTGATGTTTCTTATTTTTCTTAAAATGGGATGACTTTTCATGACGACCATGATTGACAAGACTAAACCTGCAGCACTCTGGCTCAAAAACTCCTTTCAACATACTGTAATTCAAGAAGTCTGACTATTGTTTGGATGAGTATTTTTAGATAGAAGTTCAGTGTATAAGTCTATGGGAGCCAGGGCATTTTGAAGCCAATTGAAAGTGATCCTATGGGTTATCATCGGTATTACAACCGACAGATTCTGCATTGTCTTCATTTTGGAGCCAAAGTTCTTACCCCTTGGATTTGACTGGAAATCAGGGTTCTGTATCTATTCTTTCCTTGGTGCTACTCTGGGTTGCAGGTTTCTGGCTAATCACAGAAGTTTTCAGACAGGTACAGGGGTTGAATAAATGACTGATAGCTGTATTTATCAGTTGCTGATCAGATTTGGTCTGATGCTACTTGGACATGACTCTGCTGTAGTCAAGTTTGGAAAAATGACATGATATACCAGTAGGTCATCTGTATTCATATTTAGAATTTGGTAATCAAATCTAATCTAATCAATGATAGGTTGTCATCTGCATCCTTTGTTTTATCAAACAAGATAGAAAAGTTGACCTTTGACCTTCCTTTTGTGTTCAGCCAAACAATTTTTTTTTTCCACACCTTCCACTTGAAACTTGTAAGACACTCCTCTCATCTTCTCTTTTTGATAGAAGAGCAACAGTGTTCACACTGGCCGTGCAGGGAGTTTGGGTGGGACCACTGTGGGTTACCCAGGCGCTGGAGTGGAGCTCCCATGTGGCTTTGTTCAATGGTGACTGAACCATAAGAACAGAGGGACAGAGGGCTGCACACCACAGGGACTCTGGGATAGCTCAACCTTCCCTGGGAGCACTGATGCCTTGGGTAAGTGGTGGTGTCGCTCCAGATCAGAGGACACCAAGGCTCTTGAGGGGAGGCGGAGCAGGGTGGCAGGAGTTGGAGGGGAGGCAGGGGGAGATGAGGGTCGGCTGAGGCAGTAAGGACTGGGGATGGAGGGCAAATCACAGTGGGAATACTAGTGAATAGGTTGGTTTTTCTAAGACTGGAGCCACCATTGTAACTGGGCTCAGGCTGTCTGATAATAGGGTAGAAACATTTTGATATTCAAGACGTTTTTGTCTGAACATTATGTGTGTTTGAGGGACACAATAATAATTGAATGTTGCACTGACCTGTTCAGCTGGTGATAGAGGATTTAGTTTTCAAATGTCATATCAAACATTTCCATCCTCTTACTACAACACAAGACAGAAAAACAAAAACCGCTGCTAATATTTGAATGTCATTATATTTAAAAGAGCCAATACTTCCAGAAAATGATGATGAACATGTATGTCGGCCCAAAAATTTTTTTTACTGGCAAATTATCAACTGGGTAGGGGTATCCTGAATACATTTATTTCAAAAATGTATTGTATTTACTGTTTGCTGAGAGTCTATTATAACGTCATTTATTTTTGTGTAGGACCTGGAGTTTTCAATATATTAGCTCTAGTAGTGTAGTTAGTAGATCACTGAGTGTGAAATAAGAAAGTTAGTTTTAAAGTCCTTTTCTCTATGGTGGCCCTGTTTATTGCTGGGTTTATGAAAAGCACAAGGTATTTTAAAGTTCAATGTATAAGATTTGTGAGCGTCCATTAGCTTATACAAGGTAGTGTTGGGGCAGAGAATGTATATAAATGAGTCCAAAACTAGTGTCAGGACTGATTGGTCACTATAGATGTCAATTACCTGTTCTTAGAACATCTAATAACACATGGATTTGAACATATATCAGTCAATAAAATCAACCATAAAAGTCATAAATCACCCCTCAAGGCATATATTTACTTTTTAGTTTGTCCCATTTTGTTCCAATTGAATAACATCATCTCACCAGAGTGAGAGATGATAGGAGGAAATATGTTTTTTTGTTTGTTTGTTTTGTTTGCTACCACCTTAATATCCTAAAATTAGTGGTCATGCCTATTTCCACATTTATTCAAACACAAATGGTTTTGCTGCCTCAGTGAATACACGTGGCCTTTTGTATTTATGATTTGGTGACTTCAAAGAATATGCTTCATGGGGTTTTCTAGATATTTTGACAATCTCCATAAGGTTTTGATACTATTCAAAACCACCCCAGCTCAATGAAGTGCTTGAGGGATTTGCTATCTAAATCTCCCTTCAGTGCGATACATATCAAAGCCACAAATGTCAGAGGAGATAGCAGCATTGCAGCAGTGGTAATCCACTGACTGTTGTAGTTTTAAGCAAGTTCGTCTGTGGGTTGTAGTTCAGTGAATATTTTTGCTTCTTTTTGAAAATATGGGATCACACTGTGAGGAATACTGAAGGAGCTCAGATAAATGGTGTGAAGTCACTCTGTAGACTCCTAGTGTGGATATATGTACAGTATTTGATATGAGATCCAGTATGTGTGTGGTGGTAAAAGGAACTGGGTTGACATGTATGCACAGTAAAATATAACTAAATCCCACCCCCTCTTTGATGATTTCTCTGTCTCATAAAATGATGAACAAACTGCCTTTTAATCATGAACATAGACAGCTGATAGAACTAAACTCTAAATCCCTTCATCCTTTTTTGTGATCCCCCCATTCTCTCTCCTCCCGTCAGCGTGGCATGGAGAGTGGCTGATGTTTTAATCATGGCCGCGGGGCTCATTGTGATGTGCAGCCACCTCTGGGTCTCTAATTGTCTCAGGCCAGGCTGGCTCTGCTGATCACCCTGCGTCTGGAATGGCTAATGACTCATAGTGAGGTTCAGAGACAGAGAGATGCTTCACATATATAGCTGTATCTGTTTGGCTGGTGTGTCTGTGTGCAGGGGTATAACATATGTTATGAGGACCTTATCCTGTTCAGTCAGTCACATAATGGGGACTTGTATAGTTTCTGAGGACAAAATACAGTTCTCATTATGTAAATAATCAAAATCGAGGGTTAAGACTTGTTTAAGGGTTAGATAAGGGATTTCAGGAAATTAATGCAAGTCAATGTAATGTCCCCTAAATGAATGGAAACACAAGGTATGTGTGTGAGCCCAGTCATTCACAGTGAGCCTATGCATGTAGGCACATAATGGAACATAGAATTAACTACATGGAGAGCTTGATTACCACCCCTCTGAAATCAAGGGCAGCCCGTCACAAGCTGTGGCTTTTACTACTAAACTCCCTTGCTTCAGCCATCAGTGAAATGCTAACTTCAGTTGAGTTACATGTACATCATGTAGTTGATGGACTGCACAGTAAATTCTACTGCAAAATACACACTTGGTAATTTAACCAGAAATAGCATGGAACAAACATGATTCAGTTAATTAAGGATAACATTGCAAATTAAGATTTTTTAAATTAAATTATCTGCTAATAATAGTAATTATTACCACTTTATCCTGCTCATGTTGCTACTGTACATACACCACCACCTTAAGCTGTCACAACTAATGCATATTATGGAATATTGCACAGATTCTGAGGTTTTTAATCTTTATTTTAATGTTTTTTATAGTAGTTTTTATTCTATTCTATTGTTCTTACCATTTTTTTTAAAGCTATTTTTAGCTATTGCTGTCTTTTTTTATCCTGTTCATTCATGCTGCACACCGAGACCTGGGAAACTGTGCTTTGTTCTGATCATGTCAATGGTTGAATGACAATAAAACTGAGTTTTAGTCTGAGTCATTCTATTTTACACATTAGCGCATCCCCTGTTTCAACAGTAACACCATATTCATTTGTTACTACTAAATGAATGAACAAAACATCTTAAAATTACATAATTTTACTTAATTTCCAACATAACAGTGCAACATTTGAAAAAAATAATACTGTATCTAAAATCCACTTTAGTT
>JAPQRP010050581.1:0-10131 GCA_037367295.1 Apogon hyalosoma
TGATTCACCAGTAAAACCCATGGAGTTGGATCAGTGACAGTGGATGGACACACTGGGTTTATGATCAGTTCATGAGAAATTGGATTGAAAGTCACTTTTTTCCCCCCAGTTTTCTCTGTTTCCGATATAATAACCCTCAACTTTAATCTGAGCTTTTATGAACAGCTACATGATCAGTGAATTAAATATAGGAAAGTACCAGATATTCACTGAAAAAATACAGAAGATAATCTTATCGTAGATGGTGATAAATGACTTAAGAAAAGTCAAAAACCTATTTTGGAATTGCTGCAAAAGTATCCCTGGGTCTTTGTGGGTTAACAAGCTCAAATATATTTTTCACAAGTTATAACTTCAATGCAGACAAAGCCGTCGCCCCCTCCTAAAGGGTTCTAAAGGTGGAGTTAAAGGACTCTCAGATCTACCTGCTGCTCCTCTGAGCCTCATCGTCGTCTAAATGTAATTCTGGGACATGGAGATTATTCACAAACATTAATAAAGCAGGTTGGCACAGTGAAATGGTGCTAACATTGAAAGTATTGATGGAACCTAGAGGAGTTTAACGCTAGCAGCTGTGACGCCTTACTGTAGGCTCTGCCCTCCGAGTTACCGCCCCCTTCACTAAGCAGCCAATCAGAGATGTTACATTGGTGCAGTTTAATTGGATGCTGTTGTTAAATGTGCATGTTGGAGGCATTTAACCTTTCGGTGTAATGGAACCTCTAGTGCCATCGTGACCTCTAGTGTTGTTTTTACTGGTAAAATACAACCAGGCTTTAGATCGAACGGAACCAAAATACTGAAATGACCTGACGATGAACAATGTGGAACCAATAAGCTGAATCATTAAGCAAACAGACTAATGATTCTAAGGAAATGAGCTACAGGGACCCGGTTCGCAATTCCCATCCCCGTTCGAGACCTCGTAATAATTTAGGATTTGATTGGAAAACGGTGTTAATATGAGGCGTTTGAGGCCTGGAGCGGAGGATTGGGACGGCCTCGGGTCTCAGAAAGTCATCGTCAGTATCATATTTAGTGTTTCAGCATCACTTCACGTCTGGAATCTGTGTTTTTATGTGTCCTCCTGCGTCAGACGAACGACCGATTCACCAGGAAAAGCCTCTGTCCACATACTTTTGACCACACGCTTGTATCGCAGAAAACAATTTAGTCATTTTATTAAGACAGTAATAAAAGGGTGGAAATGCTGTGATAAATCTGATGTTGTTGCTCTGATCTCTCGTTATCAGGCCTCGGAGTCATAATTACACGCGGCGCCATTAATTGGAAACAAGCTCGGTAAAGCCCGTTTCATCTTAATTATCAGTGACGTTAATTAATGCAGTCATATCCATCTGATATGTGTTTATACACTCTAAAAATCCATACAGACCTCTCTGCTCGGAGGCTTGAATCGATATCTTGTTTATCTTTGTGCTTGCTCAGTGAAAATGTAAAAGGCAAGTGAAAATCAGACGAGTGAACTTTTTCAGATTGAAGATACCATTGATTGGCTCAAAAACTCACTAGTTTCTCTCCGATTTTTAGAAAAGTGTAATTTTCTTGTCTGACTTTGCAGCGTATTTACATCTACTCTGTTGGTTTTATTGGCATTAAGTCCCATGATTTTTCTTGTTTTATTCTTCTTGGTGTTTTGCATGTGTCTTATATTTAAGCAGTGTATTGTTTATCTTCTTCATATATTTATTTTTCACTTTTACAGATTTTAGTGCATATGTCTTTTGTTTTGGGTCTCCTTATACTTATTCGTTGGTCGTAGATGTTGTTTAATCTTAAGCCGTGCATTCTGCGTACACAGATGCTCGTAAGATTTTCTCAAGTGTTGATATTTGCGCTGCACTACAGAGCTACTATTCACTCGACATGGAATACAGTCGTGTAAAAAATTATTAGACCATTAAAAGTCATCAAAAACAATGTTTTTGCAATCAAGTATAAACTCCTGTGTGTATCATGTGACTAAAACAGACAGAAAAGAAAACATGGAATGATGGAATGTTTTTGGCAGTACGATGCGACTTCAGTGTGAACGACCAGGTCGCATTTATCCGACTTTTACGTCATTGAAATGCGACAAATATCAAAATTTTGCGTCCCAGGACACACGGTGCGTGCCTGCGTGGTCACGTATTACATCAGGACCTCTTTCGTGCGTACAGGTCACTTCAGGGTTGCATTCAGTTCATACTCAAAACTGATAGAACACACAAAAATCGAAATTAACCAAAAAAATCCACATTGTGCATTAAGACCCGCTGTCCGAATGCAGCCTAAGCAGCCTTAAAAAGTCTTAAATTCAACTTGTAGAAACCTGCAGGAACCCCGAGTTTGGTTTTGGATGAACCTGTACATATCCATGTCATTGTCTTCTGGAGCTTTTGGTTTCTGGTTTTCATGCCTGACGGTGCGTCCTCATGTGCTGAGATGTTTCCAGCTGATAAATCGTATCCATGTCTTGATCCACCCTGGATGGATCAATTAGGATTTAGAAAGTCATTTATGGATTTGCGGATTTGTGCGATGTCGCTGCAGCTGATAGAGGTGCAGTTATCGTGTGTTTGCAGATCAGATGAGCTGAGCTGGTGGTTTCTGTGTGTGGGATGGACAGACGGACAGACTTATAGTGGCAGGGATGCTGTAACCCCACATCCAGACAGACTAGATCCTTGGGAGTGCAGACCTGCGGGAGTCATATCCACAGAGGCTGGAAATGAGCTAATCAAGTGGAGCGCCGGCCTGCAGAGCTCCCACAGTAGGGATGAAGGTGTGTGTGTGGTGGACGTCAGCGACTGTCCTGGGTTTTCAGATAAGCTCAGGGAAAACATGATGTGTCTCCACCCGGAGTGCAGAACCCGGCCCCACGTTCCAGCTAATCCGCTCAAACTGACAGCTTCGTCCACTTTGCCCGCCGAGCATTGGTCATACATAACAACACCGGCAGCGGCGGAAACATGGAAATACACGCCTGTGACGTGTGCAGGTTAGGGATGGGGATCCAGAACCGGGTCTTGTACAAGAACCACAACCCAGCAGCTCAGTTCCTTGGAGCCGTTAGTCTTTTTACTTAACGATTCCGCTTATCATTGCATCATTTCTGTGTTCTAGTTCAGTTCACTCTAGAGCAGAGGTGTCAAACATGTGGCCCAGGGGCCAAAACTGACCCTCCAAGGGGTCCATTCTGGCCCATGGGTCAGATATGTGCAGGGCAGAAATTACACCTGAGATAATAACAGAACATTTCAGTTCAGGATCCACATTCAGACTTCAGTTTATATAGATGGAGTTATATTGCTCTTTGTATGTTTTTTTTTTTTTTTTTTTCATAACATCAGCCTGCCCAGGGACTACAGGTGGACATTAGTACTAGTGCTACAACCTGGCACAACATCTGTCCTGTTCAGAGATAATGTATATTGTGCGTTGTCCTTGTCTAGATAAATACATAAACAAAAAAATACAATTCAATCTCAAGTGGATCGGTAATAAAATATTAACATATGTCATTTTTTGTCAATTCTTTGTTTTAGTGTGGAGAAAAATGAAATTACACATTGAAAAAGTTTACAATCACAAACTATCTTTACACAAAAATGTGAATAAACTAAACAACCATGAACAACCTTAAAATAAGTGGAATTTTAACAATATTCTGCCTGTTACTAAATGTTGTGTGGTTTTATAAATCTGAGGCATGATATTGGTAAAACTGCACTTTTACTTTATAAAACTGAGAGAAAAGTTTTGAGTTTTTATTCGTAGGTTATTATGCTATTATTTTACTGGTCTGGCCTACTTCCGATCAAATTCTTCTGTATGTTGCCTCTGAATTCAAGTTTGTCATCCCTGCTCTGGAGTGTGGTTGTGATTCACCAGTAAAGACGACACTAAGGCCACTTACAACAGCTGCAGCGCTCCCATTAAAGGGTTAAATACCTCTAACATGCACAAACATTTAACCACTGCACCAATGTAGCGGCTCCGATTGGACGCTTAGTGAAGGGGTCAGTGACTCAGGAGGCGGAGCCTACAGCAAAGCGCTCTGTGTTGCAGCCGCTGACATTAAACTCCTCCGGGTTCTGTCGATACTGTTAATGTTTGCACTATTTCACCGTGTCAACCTGCTCTCATCATTGAATCACTATTTCACTGTTGAGAGGCTGCAGCAGGTACATCTCACACTCCTTTAACTCCACTGTTTGGTCCAATTAAATGCAAAATGTTTGTGCATATTTGACACGAAAGAGTCAATGCACACAGTCCTTTGTACTGTAGTTTATTCTCGAATCCAATAAGAATCAATAAAATTGATAGAGAATCAAATCAATAAGTGATTGATATATTCACCCTACCTCAGTGCAATAGTCATATTATTAGTCATCATATTATAGTAATATTCTATTCTATTGTACTCTATACTATTCTATTCTATTCTACCCTATTATATTCTACTCTGATATTCTACTCTCTTCTATTCTACTCTATTCTGTTTTACTCTGTTCTATTCTACTCTATTTTATTCTGTTCTATTCTATTCATGTTTATCCTATTCTGTTCTACTCTGTTATAATCTATTCCGTTCTACTCTTCTTTATTCTATTCTACTCTTTTCTTTTTTACTCTGTTCTATTCTACTCTGCTCTACTCTATTCTACTCTTATTATGTTCTATTTTATTCTATTCTACTCTATTTTATTCTCTTATATTTTACTCTATTCTGTGTTATTATATCCTACTCTAGTATAATCTATTCTATTCTATTCTATTCTATTCTATTCTATTCTGTTATACTCTATTCTGTTATACTCTATTCTACTATACTTTATTCTTTTCTATTCTGTTCTATTTTACTGTTCTATTCTACTCTATTTTATTCTCTTATATTTTACTCTATTCTGTGTTATTATATCCTACTCTAGTACAATGTATTCTATTCTATTCTATTCTATTTCATAATGGAACCAAAATGGCTGAATTCTTATCACTTCCTATCCCTAGTCCAGGTTCTTTAACTCTACTTATATTTCAGGGCATTCTAGTGAAAAGTCATTACTGTTAATGATCCGAGTGCAGAAACTGACTTATTGATTGGGCGCTGTTTAGATAATCCTCATTTGTCCATATTCACCGTGTGATGATGGGAGCGGCAGAATGCGTCAGCGTCTGCCGGCTGAATTGGCTCTCACTCTGAGGCATTAAAGAGTAATTGGCTGCATTTGTAGTTCTACGAATCAATCAGCTTCTCTGTGGGAACTCTGCCATGTTAAAACAAGAACGTAATGACAGGGAACGAATGGGGAACGGCGTCTGCTCCTCCTCTGCTCTGAAAAGGAGGCCGAGGTGGAGCCGGGGTGAAGACGACAAACAGAGACACAAGCGGGCAGGAAGCTGGGGGGATAAAGACAAGGACGAGCACAATTCTGAGGCTGACGGGGGATTTTTCTGCCGTCGAAGACTGAGGAACATTCTGGATGTAGAACACAGGAAACACTGATTGGAACCAGCTCATGAGAACAGATCGCACCATATTGGAGGAATCTACTAAAGTGAAGCGAAGTCTGTCTATACGCAGAATACGGTTATGAAATGGACGCAGTTTATTTTGATACGTCAAACACTGTTAACCCTGTAAAACCTGAACTGTTAAATCACTGACAGAAAATTCCAGTTCTTTGAAACTGGAGCCTTTGTTGGTCCTTCTGAACAACCAAGATTTTTTTTTTTTTCCAAATCTCAATTTCCATGTATGATTTTCAATTTAAGATAAGAGATAAGATAAAACCTTATTGATCCCAACATGGGGAAATTTGACAGTTGACAGCAGCAGTATACAGGTAGACAGAAAAGAAAAACTCCGAGAGTGAAAATATAAAGGAAAACAAGAAATCTTGCATTTCTATAAATACAGAAATAGAATTAAACATTCTTAAAATGTGAAAATTACAAAATAAAATGTTAACTTTAACGGTATTTACATGTTTACATTATTTACATATGGAATGACCTGCGGATGCGCTCCTTCTGGCACAGGGGATATAAAAGTCTGGTGCTGAAGGAGCTGCTCAGGGCCTTTTTATATTTGAAATTATAAATAAATAGATAAATAAATAAATAAATAAATAAATGCACTTCCCATTTGGCAAAAAAAAATCGGATTTGGGACACTTTTGCCTGCAGTCTGATCATAGCGTTAGACTTGTTTTATCAAATTTTACTCTGTTTTAACCACCTTTTAGTTTAGTTCTACCGTCTTTTTTTTTAACTACTTTCATCCGCATCTGGCCAACTAAACTATTTCTTAATTTGGTTTTACTGTACTTCATTCTAGTCTAGTTTCTTTTTTTATTATTATTATTTTTTTTTTTTTTTTTTTTTATTAGTGACAAGAGATTGTGGACAGAGAAACAACACATAAACAAAGGGAAAATCAGACAAAAACAAACCCAAAACAACGACAGAGTAATGGCAAACAACAATAATGACAACATCATATTACAATAAGAAAGATAATAAGCATAAAGAGCAACTAAACAATGTAGATTGAGTTAGGGGCGATAGGGGAAAGGGGAAGAGAGGAGAGTGAATGAAAGTGAGAAAGATAGAAGGGGGAGTGAGGGGGGAAATAATAATTGTAATATTAATGATAATAACAACAACACAAAGATATATAATAATAATAATAATAATAATACTGGTAGTCTAATTTGCTAGTATTACTGTGGCGGCAGTAGCAGCGGAGGCAGTCACAGTACAACAATGGGTTAAATCATTTAATATTTGTAATACTGTATTTGTATCGGTTACCGTCAGTTTGAATGTATATGAATTAATTTAAATGAATATGGCTAGTCTAGTTTAATTTAGATGCAGCCATCACTCTGGACTCATCAGACCACATGACCTTTATCCACTGAAACACAGTCCAATCTTTACTCTCTCCAAACTGATGCTTGTTTGAGAAATGAGAAGCTCCTCACCGCATCAGTCAAAGGGTTAAAGAACTGAAACGTATTAATCACCGCAGTAACGATCCGACAGAAGGATCTGAAGTGTTTGCTGAGGTAAATCCAGGTGGAGGCTGTATTTTGGTTGAGCTGTGTATGACTCACTGATGCAGCTTTTGTTGGGTTGATCTTCCGGGCTGTTTATCAATCCAAGGAAGAATTCGGGTCTATTTAGTGTGTGAACCTCTGAGGGCATGTCTGCAGAAGCTCCCGTGAAAGGTGTCTCCTCTCTTTTGCACCGCCGGCAATCTTGTGGAATATAAATCCAGCTGGATAATTTGCACTGATCATTGTTGAGGTGGGTGTAAATTGACGGTACTTAAAATTGCAGGCGTCTCGTCAGCTGTCAGCAGAGAAGGTCAGACGGTGTGTAAATATATTTAGTATCTGAGCCATGCTGTAAGAAAAAAAAAAAACAAAAAACAAATCCTGAGATGTGTCAGCATCTTTGGCTGTTAAATGTGAGATATCAGACGGAAAGTAAAAAAAAAAAACTCAAGTAAATAATCTATTAACGAATCTCTCCAGTAATGTTTTTGGCAGATCACGCTGGTTAATGCGAGACTGGGGAGTTGCATTTCGTCGCGCCGGAGCACTTGGGACAAACACTGATCCGCTCTAATGAAAAGCAGCCCCTTAAATAATCTGCATCCGCTCCCATTAGGCTACTTACAGCAAATAAGTTTTTCGGGGGGGGGGTTTTAGGCTCGACTCCAATGAAAATGTGAACACTTTAGCCCGCAGACCACGCCGAGCATCGAGCCAGCAAGCCCTCTGGCTCCAGGATTACCAGGCCCAATCCCCCGCAGCGCCAAAACGGTCAGGAAATTGAACGGGAATAAGCAGGGATAAATAACCGTATGAGGAATGAGGCGAGGGAACGGAGCGATGCCAAGGACGGCGTCGACAGTGTTGGAACACACGCAGTCAGTGTAGTGCAGATGGCAGAGATGGATGCCACCCAGAAGAGAGTTTGAGAAGTGGGACACGTGGGAGAGCAAGACAAAGTGCACTCGCAAACACTCAGTGAAATGACTGTAATTCATTACAGGTCTTTCTCTGACCTTTTAGCGGAGTGCTCACCCACTGCGACTCCAGCAGACCTCTGCCAGAGTTCCACAGTGGGACGAGTCCATCCTCAGCCTCTCACTGTGGGCAGAGTCTGGCTGAAGGCGACCGCGCTCTTTCCAACTCTGTTTTCTCTTTTATTATCTCTGTCAGAGCCTGGAAAACACAGTCCCGCTGTTGTCTGTACCCGTCGCTCTGTTGGACTGTTACTGCTGGGATGTTTTTAAACCTTTACATCAAGGTCAGTTCTGCTCCTCACGCCGACCTCATTGGTCTGGACTTCACAACTTTTCCAATTTGAGCCGAATTTGCAGACGGGTGCTTCTCTGAAACTGGTCCTAAAAACGGGACATGGGGCTAAAAATTCAAACCAGATGTAGACGAATGTTATGACGTGAGTTTGGAAGCACTTTGGGTCTGTTTGAAAAATAAATACTTACTGAGATAAAACAAACTATTTTTCAGATAAAACACATTTCTGTAGTATTTTACATTATATTTAATACAGAAATCTGCATGTAAAACGGTGAAATGGACACAAAAATTACGCGCTACTATTTTTTGATATCTTTTTATTCTCTCACAGGTACATTTTAGGAATTGAACTAATTATGCAAGACAGAGTGTTTTCACAAAAATAAGCGCTGTTGCAAAATCACTCATGATTTAAATGCGTTTAACTGGGCAGGTTCTGTATGTAACGCGAGCGGACACGATGGGTTCCACACCAAACCTGGAATGAGACTGTGATTCATGAAAAACCCACGTGTGGATTAGAAAAACCACAAGGATCATCAAATTTAACACAATGTCTTTATTTATAGTCCATATAAGACCATTTACAGCTATGTTTTCAAATCTAATGCACTGACACCTACGTAGCTTTTCATGTCCCAATTTTGGTTCTATTTTGGACCCAGTATTTTATTACAAATTCATTAATTATAGAATGGCTCAGAGCAAGAGTATAATTTTAGTGTATTTATCTGAGGTCATCATTAGGTCCATCCTGGGGGAAATATATCTACATTTACCTTTTATTATTGGGTCTAAAAAAAGCTGGAAAAGTGCCCGAAACCAAAATGAACCCAGTTTCACAGAAGCATCCACATATGAATCCTCATCCTGAATCGATTATTCTGTCTTCACTAGTGTTTGACAACTAGCTGTACAGATAGGTAACAGTGCTCCAGTAAACACCCAGGAAACCTCTTGCTGTTTTGGATATTTACTGTGTTGATTGTAAAACTTTACGCTCCAAAACAAACGCATGTCACAATCATGTATAATTTTTTACAAACAAAAAATGTGTAGAGCCATGAAACACCATGTATCATTGCTTTGTATTATGTAAAATATACACAACATTAAATTAAAGTTAGCTACAGTTCCAAAAACAAAAAAAAGTTTAATGATAGCGGTTAGCACAATGCTGAAATACACTGAAAATCCTATATACCTGCTAATGCTATTAGCATCTTCTGTTTTCACACAAAAATAAAGTATGACACAACACAAAGAGCCTCAACTGAGTATGTAAGGTGAATAAACATCTTATTACATGACAGTACATATTTGTTTAAGGCCAAATAACGAATAACTAGGCTTTAACGGTAACTGAACTGATAATACGTCTTCAGTAAAATAAAAACTACGGTAGCCTGAATAGACAAACCGCATGAACTCAAACTGAAATATCTCGCTCCACTAGGGGGCAGTACATCAATTTTGGTCCAGATTTATTTGTTTAACCTTTATGTAACCAGGTAAGTTAGTTGAGAACTGATGAACAGATGAACGGATCTATTATTTATTTCATGTAGAGTGAGAATACTATTTGTGAAGCGAAGTAATTAAAGATTTTTTTTTTTTTGCTTAATTTAAGCAAAAAATTGCCAATGGAAGAAGTGAAAATTATTTTGGTAAAGTTTCTTGAAATAAGATTTTCCATATCTCTAGTTTAAAAATCAGTTCTTATATCTCACTGAAAAGTTCCTCTTTAGGTGATTATGTCTGATTTTAAGTGTGATGAGATATT